>JAJHSJ010000001.1:2847089-2886876 GCA_021015155.1 Magnolia officinalis | reverse complement strand
CGCTTATTTATCACCTTTTGTGCAAGTGACCGTTCTATTTCCAACACGAGGGAAAATAAAAATAAAAAAAATTGTGCGTTCAATGTCAATAACACGCTTTAGAAAATTCAGATTTTGAGATTCGTTCAGCTGAAATTACGTCCAAGTTACGGAAGCGGGTTGTGTCTTGCCCCAGCCTAAACGGAATCGGTCCAGTCAAGGTTCATGGGGCCTACCATGATGTATGAGTTTTCTCCACATTGTGAGTTTGAAGGAGATGAGGCCATATCGGTAGAGCGGAAAGGAAACAGAGGTTATGTTATGGCTTTGATACTATGAAAGGAAAACAAGAATGCCGGAAACTCTCGTGTTACATACAGCGAGAGATTATGTATATTTAAATCAGTAACTATACAATTGTTGAGGATTTTTATACAGCTGTCTAATGTTTATGGAATTGGATTTACAAAAATCTACAAACAAGGAAATGTATTAAGGAGATATACATGGAAATGAGATAATTTTGTGGCCGTGAATCAAGGTGCAGTTGCACTTGATTTGCTGCCGTGATCTTCTGTAGTGATTTTCTCAATACTGTTCAACTCTTTTTCCAAGATCATTTTAGGCTGTGATCTAAAAATTAAGCAGATCCAAGGCTAAGTGGACCTGCATTGGGGATCCGAACGAAATTTGTGTTTTCCCTCATCCAGGCATATAAGACCTTATGAACAGGGGCAGAACGAAATCCTTTCCTAAATTAGGCGCTCGTGATGGGGATATTGATTGGTACGTCCCACATGTTCCAGCTCGGCACCTGCAGGGGCTTCAATGGACACCGTCTATCCATTTTGCCATGTCAGTTTAAGGCATGAGCTCAAAACGATCAAATCCAAGGCTCAAGTGTGCTACAAAGTAGGGATTAATTAACTGCCAACAATTGAATATCAAGCTGTCATTTGTGTTTTTTACTTCACCCACGTTTGTGCTACCTTATGAACAGGTTAGATAGAAAATAAACATTACTGCGGGCCTTACAAGGTTTCAACAGTAGGCATCATTATCAACATTGTTTCCTGTGGTGTGGTCCACTTGATATTTTGATCTGCCTCGTGGGCTTATTTCCTAAAATGATGACAAAATGAGTGAATGGTGTGGATAAAACACATGCATCACGGTGATCCCCCTTCCCCTCGTAACCTAGGATGTACTAGCTCAGGACACGAAGGCAAGCGGGGCTATTACCCAATCCAGGTCCTTGTGACAAAGTTTCCAAAGACCCTACTAAAGAAAATTCCCATGGTAGGAATCGAGGTGGGCCATTGAGATGTTTATGACAAATTCACACGGTCCATTCATTACACACAATCACAAAAAATACAAAAAATGAGGAAAATTCAAAACTATAGTGAGCCACGGCATAAGAGGTGGGGAGGAAAATAGCTATATATAGTTGAAACCATCACGGTCCAACTTGATGCTTATGTGCCATCCAAACCGTTTAGAAGGTCATTACACCGGGATTAACTGAAAACACAAACATTATCTTGATTCAAAACTTGTAGCCCCACAAATGTTCAATGGTGGACGATCCACATAAAAGGTTGGCCCCACATATGAATGGTCCACATCGAAGGTTGGTCCATAATGATCAAAAGCTCACATCCAAATCGGGCGGGTATGATGGACAACTCACTTTAAAGGTGGGGCCTACATAATAGACGGTCCACATCAAAGGTGGGATCTACATGATGGGCAATGGACATTAAAGTTGGGCCCCACATGATGGATGACCCATATTGAGGTGGCCCCACAGGATGGATGATCCAAGTAAAAAATCACCCCCTAATGATGAATGATCCACATTCAAGGTGAGCCCTGCATGATGGGCAACCCACATTGAAAGGTGAGGCCCACATGATAGATAGTCCACATCAAAGGTGGGCTACACATAATGAGAAGTTAATAATGATGGTCCCACATGATGAACGTCCACATCAAGTTAGGCCTAACATAATGGATGGTCCACATCAAAGGTCGGATCTATTATGAGTTACCCATATACAAGGTGGGCCCTGCGTGATGGACGACCCACATCAGAGACAGGGCCCACATGATGGACTATCCACATCAACACATCAAAGTTGGGGCCCATATGATGGATGATCCACATCAATGGTGGGCTCCACATGATGGGGGGTGGATATTGAAAGTGGGCCCCACATGATGAACAATAATATTGATGGTGGCTCCACTTGACGGATGGCCAACATTAAAGGTGGGCGCTACCTAATGAATGATGCACATTAAAGGTCTGGCCATAATGATGAATGACCCACATCCAAGCTGGGCCTTATATGATGGACAACTCACATCAAAGGTGGGACCCACACGATGAATGGTCTACATCAAAGATTGGCCCCACATGATGGATGGTGGATGTGAGGGGGACCAAATAGATTGAGGGATAATTGATTATTATGTTGAAAATCAAACATAATTTTCTACTTTTTAGTTGATAAGTATGTTGGTTATCAAGTATACTCCTCGGTCCAATGAGTACAAACTATGATAAGCCACTACTGGCATAAGTAGCCATTTTTTTTTTTTTCCTCAATTTCTATTGGTATTCAAACTTGAAGACTACTGGCATAAGTAGCTTATCCAAAGTAACTTAAGATCCAACGCACACCTAATTAATGATTGATCGCTCAATGAAAACTAGGTATTCATGCCCGCACCACCCTCTGCTGCAGTGTGGTGATCTGGCGGGGGTGTATGCTGCTGGAGATGGCCAAGTACATACTTGCAGATAACCTTGAAAAAGGGTGTGTCCATTCTTTTTGAAAACTCAATTTAGAGCATAATCCTAAAATGAAGCAGATCAACGGATAAGATCTCATGCTAACCTGTGTGGCATGTACATTAGCTGCCTTATACGGGCGTGTGGACTCAACAAAGCCATGAATAGATATTGAATTGCATTGATTATGCCTTCTCAATCAGATGTTGTTGGGGTCAGAATACGTACGTAAACAAAACAAGGGTAGAAAAGATGAGCTTTAATGCATAGCTCTACAATGTCTGTACTGTATGGATGTTCTATTTTGATTCAACACGTTATGATATTTTGAACGTTGATCCATGATGAAAATTTCAATTTGGAGATCCGGACTAGAAGTATTCCTGGGTCCACCTTGACCTCCAGAAGGCTAACCCAAAGCCTGTAATGACCTGAATTCCAATCAGAGATACCTAATCCAAACCCAACTGGTACTCTTAGTACTTGACCCGACCGAACGCAGCCTGACCTGACCCACAGACATGTGATTATTTTTAACCTAATTTAACCTGACTTGATTTTTCTTAACCCAAACCTAACCTGATTTCAATTGGGTTGCTGTCTTTTCAACCCAAACCGAGCCAAAAGACCTGAAAACCTGATCCAACTCACCCGTAATTCAAGTTGGGTCAACGTGAACAAGTCTGGATTGCCTTATAAGCTACGCAATATGTAATCTTCCCCCGCTACCCCCGCCAGACTCTAGCCCCGAACGGGTAGTTATGTGGGCGGGCTCACTGTGATGTATCTATTTATCCACGCGGTCCATTCCTTCTCTCAGATCATCTTAAGGTATGTGCACAAAAATGAGGCAGATCCAATGCTCAGGTGAACCACACCAAATAATAAGCTTGGGTTGCATTAAATGATCTGAGAAAAATAATAAGCTTGGGTTGCATTAAAGCATTTGACGTGGTCCACTTGAGCTTTGGATCTGCCTTATTTTTGTGCTAATATCTTAAAATGATCTGAGAAAAAGAATGTACGGAATGGATAAATAGATACATCGCGGTGGGCCCACCCACAAAACTGCCCGTTCAGGATTAGAGACGGGCGGGGTAGGACGCAATCCGCGTCCCTGTGGGTCCTACAATGATGTATTTGTTTTATTATTTGATGGCATGAGTCCGAAATTGAGGCAGATAAAAATCTAAGCGAAGAAACCACAGGAGAACAGTGCTGCCCATCCATTGTGGTATTGAACAAGCCTCTTCTTTAGTCGGATGGGTAGAAAGTAGCTGCAGCAATCACGGACGAGGAAGGAAGAGAAAAACAAGTAGAAAAAACAAATTTGCCAGAACTTAAGAGACTAGTCCAAAAGTCACATGGTTATGAGAAAACTTTGAAACTTACCCATGTGAAGTATTTTCACTCCAACTATTATGCACCACTTTAATTCGGTGGGCATCAAAACTCAGTCAACTCATTGAGTCAAACCTTGCTATAGACTGGCATCTAAGCGAGGCCATAAACTCAACTCATTTTTAGAGTAGAAACTTCCCGAAGTGACCCACTTGATAAATGACCAAACCATCATGTTCATTACCTTACATGGGTGGTGATTTATGCTTTGATCATGGGTTCGAGCTCCATGGATAGGTGGTAGACAAGCTGCATTTCAACATACTGAGATCATGGGTTTGAATGCTCATATTGTTACATGCAGTCCCTTGATATACATTGATACACCACACTCTGACAGCTTAAACTTTTGGAGTAAATAGTTGTTTGACATGGTATCATAGAGGAAGGTCCTATGTTCGAATCTCGAAAGCAGTAAATATGCCTTGCTAATGTATTATTCTTCCATTATTCTCTCACGAGGGTTTAGGAAAAAATCAGATATAGCCTAGGGATCGAAAAATCAACCCCGGCCTATTTATGGTATAAGTGTCCGAGGAAAACATGACTTGAACCCATGGTGGTTGTGATCATTACGGATACATCTAGGGTAGTAAGTTTGGTTTGTGCGGGGCTGAACTACTATGTGCCTTTTTCTATAAATACTTGGTCTTACTACCTCACCGACACTTCAGGTGCAAAGATCAAAGACCTGTCCCAAGATAATATTGCTTCCCAATCAGGTGCAGTTAAAATTAAAGTTAGAGTGTTTGATCTCTATGACTGATGCACAGGGATCAAGTTGATTGAGTGTAAGTCTTGAGTTTACCAATCAAGTGGCTCCTGATGCGGTGATCCAAACCATTGATGCTATGAGTTATAGTATGGTTTTGGCCCACACTGCAAATCATGTGTGGCTCACTTGGTGGGCAGCAAATAGCCTGTTCACAAAGAAAAATCCGATCGTTCCAAATTCAGCCAAAGATTCAGCCATGCCCAGTGCCACCCTTAATCGCAAGTCAGGGGTGAGTCAGGGTGTTAAACTGTATCAGTTCTAACTGAACCTGAATCAACTTGAAGGAGTTGCATCCCACCCGACCGGACCCGACCCGACCGAGCCATCAATCCATGGTTATCAATCTTGGGAGTGGTCTATCTTGGATTGGATAGGTTTTGGTTGATTAAACATATAAGATTAGGAGTCACAAATCTTGAAATTTGCAACTCTAATGTTTAGTTGTCAAATAGTAGAGAGGACTACTAAAATGGACGGAAGATGAACAATGAACAAAACCCGGAAATCCTCAAGTACTGATTGTTATTTTATTTTTAAGCACAGTTTTCAAGCTCAAGTAAACCTTCCTTCGAAATTCAAGAGAATGAAATTGCCTCTTCAAACAGAAGTGTGAGATGTAGCTCTAAGATAGAACTGTCATTTAAATAACAAAACAACTGCAATACAATATCAACCCCATAAATAAACATCTTCAACATGAATGATGGTCTTATACAGTGCTTTATGACCCAAACTTAGTTTAATTACTGACTATGGTGAGCTTGATTTCAAACAGAGCAAATAACTAATAGAATGTAATGGAAATTCCTCCCCCCCCCCCCCCAACAACAAAAAAAAAAAAAAAAGGCGATGGGGTGCGGCTTCAAGCGAGTGAACTAATGAAGGAGGAGGGGTTGGGTGGGATAGCAACTTCGACAGCTCCTTCTAGCATCTGTGTCACCTTCTTCATTGATGGCCTCAGCGATGGATCCTCCTGAATACACCAAATCGCCACCATCACCATCCTCTCTAGCTTCCTAGTGTCGCTCAATGCCTCCTCATCGTCCTCCACTAGCCTATCTATTATCCCCTCTTTGTAGCAATCACAAACCCAATCCGTCAGTATAACATCCTCTCCGTCCTCGAGCTCCGGCAGGACGTTCGCTCTGCAACAGATAATCTCCAACAAGACGACACCGAAGCTATACACATCAACCTTTGCAGTGATCGTCATGTTCTTGAACCATTCAGGCGCGATGTACCCTCTCGTCCCTCTGATGGATGTAGTAGTTCGAGTCTGGTTCGTCTTCAGAAACTTTGCTAGGCCGAAGTCAGAAATCCTCGCCGTGAAACTGTCATCTAGTAGTATGTTTTGAGGTCTTATGTCGCAATGAATGATCTGATCGCCACACTCCTCGTGCAAGTATGTAAGCCCTCTCGCGATCCCAAATGCGATCTGGGTTCTTTGATTCCAGCTACACCTCAGATCCCTTCTAAAGAGGAATCTTGCTAGAGAGCCATTACTCATGTATTCGTACACCAGAATCCGGTGAGATCCCTCATCGCAGAATCCAAGCAGTCGGACTAGATTCTTATGATGGGTCCGGCCTATTGCGCTCACTTCGGCTCTGAATTCCTCCTCGGCTTCATTTTCCACATTGTGTAGCTTCTTCACTGCGACGGATTTTACACGATCCAACACTACCGCCCCTTTATAAACCGTGCCACAGGAACCCCTGCCCAGTTCTTCCTTGAACCCGTCTGTGATTTTTTCGAGCTCGCTGTAAGTAAAGGACTGCAGATTTACGCCAATCATGCTCGAATTTGAGTGGAGTTCCACTGTTTTTTTCCGGTAAGAGAAGAAAATCGCTGATAAGACTAATGACAGGAGGAGGAAATTGAGGAATGAGGAGCCACCTAGAAGCGATGATATGATGATGATCAAAGTACGTTCATCTTTCTTCCCTCTGCCTGAGCTTGGAGGAAGAATCGTTCCTGAAGTTGAATTGCCTCTCGGCACTTTAATAAGGGCCTTACCACCGACTTCTGGGTTCATCTTCCCGTTCGACAGTGGTAGACTCTTCTTCTTCCAGCAGGTTCCGTTTTTGAAGATGGCGACCGCGCAGAAACAGTCCGCCAAACAAGCTTCGCGGCACTGGAGTTCGTCCACACCATCATATTGTTCGTAGTCAGAGGATTCCGGCCAATCTGTGTTAATGATATCGACCATCTGGAACTGAGTCTCTTCTCTAGGTCCGTCTGTTACACAGATCTGTGGAACGAAATCTTGCTTGCATCCTCCGAAAGGGTTTTTTGGGTCCATGTAAGAATACCCCTGCGGGCACTTGCAAGCTGCCCTCTGCAGCTCATCCATTATACAATAGCTGTTGAATCCGCAAGCTCCGCTCCCCAGCTTCCCATTCATCACCATGCAAATGTCGGATGGCAAGAACAGGGAAGTAGACCATGACTGGTTCCAGCTCCCATCGGTCTGGGACTTCTTCGGGTGGATGTATTGCCTGAAAACTCCATCGTAATCGAGGGTCGCCCTCTGATAGAAATCTCTTGCTGGGAGGGGAACCATGTTTCTCGATGAGAGATTGAATGCGCTTCCATTCCTCATCGTTAAGTAGATAATGCCTGTCGTTTGGTTGAAGACCAACCGAGAACCATTTCCGCCGGTCTTGCTTTCCCAATACGGATAGTAAGCAAGTCTGGTGAGGCGATCTACGGTGTAAAGAACGAGATTGCTGTTGTTCTCCAGACGGAGTTCGAACCTTCCCCTGGAGAAGTCCGTCTCCGTCTCGCGAGAAGCGAGCGTGCTCGACGGATTCATTACCTGCGAAGGGAAGATGGTGTCGGTCGGATTGTCGAAGCTCTGCCATTTAATCGCAGAGTCCGTGCTTGTGAGCACAAAGTTCCCAGTGTCGAGCATGGTGGCAGAAGAGACAGAGCCGTTGTTTGGTCTGGCCTTCCATATTTCTTGGCCTCGATGATCGGTGAGCACGAGCTCGCTGTCGTTCGTCAGCTCAACCTTCGCCCCTCTTTGAACTGGGTTGTTTCCATTCGCGGACCAAACTATAGTCTTGTCTGGGATCTTGTCGAACCAGACGGCGAGCAAGAAGAGATCTCTACCTACAAGCGGACGGAATCCGAAAGCGAAATCACCAGAAGGCGAGACCCAAGAAGAGTTTCCATCCGTCGAGAGGGAAGAACCCAAGCTCCCGTTGCGGGGAGCTTGGGCGACGGCGGAAAGCGGGAGAAACGTGAGGAAGAGGAGTAGAAGATGCGGAAGAGCGGTAGCAGCCATTGATGGAATGAGAGTATTTTTGGTAGAATTTCAAAGCTTAGATCAAGTGAACAAAACAGAAATGGTGGTTTGAGAGAGGCATTGAGGAACACATGCAGTTACCTCACATCCGTTTGCTATGTTTCTACTTTCTAGAGGTCAGGCTTCTTCCTCAGAGCTGGAGTCAATTGCATGGGAAAGACGTTTCCACAGCTGACGTCATCAGATTCAACCTGACTCTATTTTCAGCCAAGTTGGGTTGACCTAGACTTAGACTAGATATTTAGTAATTAAATTAATATTACTGTGGAATGCTATAGTGTTCTGAGAGCACTATAAGTTATAGTGCTCCTCATTGCATTTGGGTGTGTTTGGTCAAACTTAAATTTTAGACTTACCAGTGAAAAATTACTATTTTTCAGTGATTTTGGTGTTTCAGACCGTTTTGGTAATTTACTCAAAAATATTGAAGTATTTAATTGTACCTATAACTTAAAATTCGAGGATTGTTTTCAATCACCGCAACATTACTTAAAACTTATGGTTAAATGCGGTATTTCTTGTTAACTTTTTAAAATAATTCTTTCTAACTTTTTAAAATAACAAAAGTATCCTTTAAAAATTTCCAAAACTTTATATAACACCCTCGTTTAGTGGTGGGTGTCCTATCACCACTTTTTCTTACCGTGTGTTCCACCCGAGATGTGGGTCTACTTGACTTTTAGGTTCATGCCTTAAAATAATCTGAAAAATTGAGTAGGAGAGTGGATCAAACACATACATTATGGTGGGGGTACACAGAGCACTATTCAAGCAATCTACTTACGCTTTCTTGGGCATATTTTGCATTTACACATGAGATGAATAGTGTGGATGTAACTATACATACACTGATAGCTCATTTCCATCTTTTACGCCAAATAATGTTAACATTTGCGTAAAAATATGAGCTTTTCTTATTAAATACTTTTAAATTTGACTAGTAAAGCCTATTCGATAATCAAATTGATTTGAAAGTTACGGCCTTGTATATTTTGACCTTAAAGATCGTATGATCCGTATAAATCTAATCTGATTCGATCATATGCCCATAAGTAAATATCCGCAATAAATTTTTTTACATGGAATCTTAGCTTTACATCGTCTTTACGTTGTATCTATCCATAGATCAATGAAATGAACGTAAAGTCAATACATATTGTTTACATATATTAAGTTAAATTATATTAAATGTATGAAAAAAATAATGAAATTATGATAATAAATTTATCGGATTTAAGCTCTCTAAAATTATTTCTCTCACTTTCTCAAACGTACGTAGGTGACTTGTAAAACTCCTTTTATGATACGATTCTTAAAATAAATTTTGATGGGAGAGCTTGAGAGATAGAGTTAGTATAGAGCTAGATGAGATATAAAATCTATCCCAAATTCTTTTTTCTTTTTTTCCACATGCATTACAACAAAAGTCTTGGATCAAGCTTATATTTGTTTTTTTATTTTTTATATTTTTAAAAACTTTAATCAACTGGTTGGATTGTAAATAAACATTACAATTAGCCTTAAGATGTTTTTAATTGTGGGCATTCAATCACTGCTATTTTCCTATGGTGTGGTCCACTGAGATTTAGATATAACTTATGATGGGATAAACACATACAACATGCTTTGTCTCACAAAGCAATGACCACTATGTAGGTAGCTAGTAGCAGCGTCACTAGCCAAGGATCTAAGGACAATCACACCTGAAGCCTATATATATATTCATGTGGTGTAGCCTACCTGAGTTTTTGAGTACTCACGTTGGTTCTCACCTGATGAATATGCTCCGGATGATATATACAAAAGATGGTGTACACTTTGTTCAATCTGAAAGTTTTTAGGTAGGTGTGGCCCACCTGAATTATAGATGGTTCTGAATTTTGGAATCTAGGCCTAACGTATGTGGGGAGCACCATATATACGTTTGGATTCCAAATACACATTATGCTAGGCCCCAATAGCTCGAATGAACTGTGGCTTAATGAAAGTTTGAACGCATGTGAACACAAGACGCACTTCCCATCAACTCGATAATGCTGTTTTTCCAGTGATTTGGGTTATTCTGGAAGGGCCCACCAGCGGATATTTTTGAACCAACTCCAAATGTATGGCCGATTTTGGTTGCTTGACACCTTCATCTCAAGACCTACTCACAACGAAGTGGTGCCTGCTTTGATTAATCAGAGAGCCTCGGTGAGGTCTAAAAGGGACCATAGTTCCTGCAAAACAAAGCTATGTGGGACCCACTGCTATTTCTGTGTAAAATCCACTCCGTCCATCGGTTTAACCACCCTCAGTGAAGGGTGTTTTCTGTGTAAAAGGATGGACGGAATGGATTTTACCCCTTTTATATATGATCCGCGACCTACATGCCATCCTGCAGGCTGAGGATCACTAGACCGTCCATCATAAAATCCACTCTGTCCATCGGTGTAAAATCCACTCCAACCGATCGGTTTACGCAGAAAACGCCCGGATTATATGAACTACGGTCCATTGTAAACCGATGGACCGTAGTTCCTGCAAAACAAAGGTATGTGGGACCCACTGCTTAGATGGCATATGAACAATTACTAAACCTGGTGGGACCCACTGCTATTTCTGTGTAAACGGCCTTCATGTAGGGAATTCGGACGGTGAGGATCACTAAACCGTATCCCCCGTAAGGTTAAGGACCCTTCAATCTTTTTTCATCTGTCTCGGTCGTTTCAAATGCATCATGAGTCAATTTCCGTTTGCCTGGAACGGTTCAGTCAATTTCCGTTACCCGTGACTGGAACGGTTCCTTGAAGTCATCTCTGGAGGACTCAACCGTGGTCTAAAGCACGTCTTTCCTCGAAAGTATATGTCGAATAAAAGAGAAATTATATATAAGTGGACCGCACCACGAAAACATTGGTGATTGAATGCCGGCTACTAAATGTTTATTTGCCATCCAACTATTGATAACATAACAAAGACATGGATGAAGGAACTACGCAAATATTAGTTTGATCACAAGAAGTTTCATGTGGTATGGTTCACTTGAGATTTGAATCTGCTAATTTTTTGGCATCATGCCTAAAATGAGCTTTTAAAAAGGTTGTATGGCATTGATATAAGACACATACATCACAGTGGGCCCATAGTCAGTGATCCAACCCACTTTGGTGGATATCCAGGGATCTACTCAAGCGCTGCCCTCGATCAAGCTAATATATGTATCATGGTGAGCTTAGGAAGGTTTTAACTGTGGTTGTTAGTGTGACGCTCCGTCACTGTGGTCACATGTGGGCGGGCACACGTGTGCGGACACACATGTGGGCCGGCCCCAAGATGGCTGACAGGCTACTGTGCTGGCAGGCTACTGTGCACACAGTGAAAGGTGAAGCTTTATCTCACATCGGAAGTGTCGTCTGAAGTTGTGGTGGTATACAGAGTTGTCACCTTATACTGTATGAGGCCTTTTGGGGGAGTTCCTCGAGAACAAAACTGTGCGGTTGTGCCTAGAGCGGACAATATCATATAGTGTGGGCGTGGGTTGTTACAAATGGTATCAGAGCCGAGGACGGCTCTGCCCTCGGTGGGGGATATTGTTATGCCCCGTCACTGTGGTCACATGTGGGCGGGCCCCAAGATGGCTGGCAGGCTACTGTGTGGCTGGCAGGCTACTGTGCACACAGTAAAATGTGAAGCTTTATCCCACATCGGAAGTGTCGTCTGAAGTTGTGGTGATTATATGTAGAGTTGCCACCCTATACTGTATGAGGCCTTTTGAGGGAGTTCCCCGAGAACAAAACCGTGCGGGCTGTGCCCAGAGCGGACAATATCATACAGTATGGGCGTGGGCTGTTACAGTTAGTGGGCATCATTATCACGGCTGCTTCCTGGGGTGTGGTCCACTTGAACATTGGATTTAAGTTAATTTTGGGCTCATACCCTAAAGTGATCTCTAAAATTAGACAGATGACCGATACATTATGGTGGGCCCACAGAGCCCCCTGCCTGAAGCCAGTCCATCACGCAGTTTGGCTAGACGACACTGGTACTAGTGGGTGCTCTGTGGGCCCACCTTGACGTATGTGTTTTATCCATGCCGTCCATCCATTTTACCAGATCATTTTCATTTCAATAATTTAAAAAAAAAAAGGAATATATAAATCTCAGGCGGACCACACCACAGGAAAATAGTATTGATTGATTGTCTACCATTAGAAAACTCCTGAAGTCCACTGTAATGTTAAATTGACATCCAACCTTTTGATTAGGTCATAGAGACTGGAATGAACGGAAAAATCGACATGATCCTAAACTTTTGTGGCCGAAGAAGATTTTAACCATATGCATTCATTCAACATTGTTTGATGTGATGTGTTCCGTCGGAAAAAATGTATTGGAAATACCGAAAAATGAAAAGTAAAATGAAATAAAGTTCGATTATTTCGTTTCGTTAGGCTGAATCACGTAAAATATACAACATCCTTAAAGTGTGATTCGCCCCCTTATTAATTGCTAACGGGTTACAGGCAAATTGTTTCCTAGATAAGATAAGCCTGTCTGGATCCAGCATGCAGTAATCACGATAGGTCCACTTATTAACAATTCAACGCAGCAGATCTTCTGACAGAGGGATGGTCCAGTTTATATAGGCACCAGGGAGTGGACCGTTGCTTGGTGGCCATCAATGGTTCAGAATGTTTGAAAAACGTTTCTAACCGTTGATCATTAATTTCAGCAGTTTCTGGTTGTCGGATTGGAAGATCTGACCGTTGGATCATCATGACTCGTTCGTTTTCGGACTGTTGTGGCTTTTAAGGCACATAGGCACTTTTAGAAATGACTGACCGTTTCAGATTAACAATCCGACCATTCTCAGTCACTTATAAAGCCCTGACTCATTTTAGATCCATCTCACCTAGGCTCCTACTAAACCACTCGCACCGCAGATGATGCGCACGTGCGAAGTGCAAAGTGAGCCACTATAGCTACACTGCCCACGCCCGTGCCCGAGCACGTGCAACCTAAGCATTTTAATCTCCAAAGCTCCAAGTAAGAATACTACACACACATCTACATGTAAATCCTAAATCTTGTCCTATCGTTTCCTAGGACAAAAGCACACACCGCACTTTTCGTTTTGAAATTTTCAAAAATTGTTTTGGCGATAAAATCTTGAAATTTTAATATATATATGGGAAAAGGTACTATGCGCTCGAGCTCACGATAAGCTTATCGTGAGGTCGAGCTGTGTGGGCCCCACCGTGATGCGTGTCGACCATCAACACAGTGCATTTGATGGGTAACCTTTAAATTATGGGATATCCCAAAAATCAGCTGTATATGGAACTCGGATGGGCCATACCATCTAAAATATGTGAAGACACTGTTAAAACATATAAAAGCACTTGGTGGGGCCCACCCGAGTTTTGCATGCGCCTGAAACTTGGTCTGAACCCTCATTCAAGTGGGACACACATAATGGATGGGCTGGATTTGCAAACCACAACTCGGTGTGCCCTCAAAAATGGTTATGAATGTTTTAATGGTGTACGGCCCCTCTCCACTTCTGTATGTGGTGTGGCCCACACAAGTCACGGATTGACTTGATTTTTGGGACCTAGGCCCACGATGGAATGGTGCATGAGACTGATGGGGTAGATGTTCAAAACGCATCACGGTGGGGCCCACATAGCTCGACCTCATGGGACGGACCTTGAGCTCGAGCGCATTGTACCTTTTCCATATATATATATATATATATATATATATATATATATATATATATATATATTATATATATATATATATATATCACAAATCAAAACATGTTCCACTTGAAATTTAGATCTACTCCATTTTTTATCTTTTACCGTTAAATGATGGAAAAATAGATGTGGGTCGCGAATTAGCTACTCACCCTTCACCTTAGTAATGGCCAGTGGTTGGTGCTCTGTGGGCCCTAATGTGGTTCATGTGTATTATTTATATGATACATTCATTTTTTCAAATAATTTTATTGTATTAATATAAAACTGAGGTAGATCAAAATCTCTATTGGGCCGTAGTGTTGATTGAACTCTCATCATTGAAAACTTTACGGGGTTACAAAAGTTTTGGATCCAGCTGATATTTGGTTTTTTTTTGTCTTCATCCAGGTCCGTATGACCTAATGTACCCGTTGGATGTTAAATAAACATTACTGTGTGACCCAGGAGGACGTTTAATCACTCCTGTTTTCCCATGGCGCGGTCCACCAGAGATTTTGATATGCTCATATATAAGATACGTTATTAAAATTACGTGTAAAAATGGATGGACGGTGTGGATAAAACACTTAGATCATGGTGGGCCCATGTAGCACCGACAACTAGCCAGCAGCGTCGCTAGCCAAACCGCGTCCGCGGACTGATGGAGCAAATACATCATTGTGGTGCTGGCTACTGGCAGCCGCAGCATGACGCAATTCTCGTCCTCCGTGTGGCACGTGCTTCCTACTTCCCGAGTCTTGCAGAGGATTCCGGTCCCCGGTATCCCCTCGTGCGAATCGCCGCAGTAATTCCAATTTCTTTCCTTCGAAAATAAAAATTAAAAAAACTCCAGTCTCTCGTCTCAACTCCACCATATCCCGCAAGCAGAAACAGAGGAAAATCAGGGTTTCATTTCCTCCTTCGGCCAACAGATATAAGAGTAATGCTCTCGAGATATGAAATTTGAGGAATCATCTCTGACTGGATATCTTGTCAAGAATCTCGTACCCCTGTGAGTACTCCGATCCTCCATTCCTTCCTTTTTCCAGTGGATTTTGATCTGCGGGACCCTAGATTCTCAGCCGTTTGATCCGTTTCTAGGACTCGAGGTTGAAAAAATCGATTATCGTCCGTTTATTCGATGTTAGGACTCGGGTTAGAAGGTTAGGACTGTGGTATGTGAATGGGATTTTCTGTTTAGGATTTTGATAGATGAGAAGATGCAATGCAGTTTTTCCTCGCTATCCATGTTTTATTGGAGGTTTGGATTTTTCATTAATCAAATATATTGGCCGAAATTGAGATATTATTTTCTGGTGTTTAGCAGCTGCTATCTGATGGAAATGCGTGTTTTTTCCCCCCCTGAAGAGAGGCAATGCAACAGTTCTATAGATGGAAACTAATTGCAAAATTGAAATCCTTATGCCAGATTGTAGCTCGAATTCACACACAGAACAATAGGGAGAATTTAAGGACTGTGAACAGAAGCTCAACAGTCCTTCGATCAGCCATGGGATTGGCTTCTCTAGGGGTGAGGTTGAGAGAAGTCTAATACAAAGACACTAACCTGCCTGCTTCCAAGGAGTCATCTTAGACTCAGTCCCTTTGATTGGCCATGGGATTGGCTTCTCTAGGGGTGAGATTGTTAGAAATCGAATATGATGACACTAACTGTTAATAACCTAGCCAATATGCCAAAAGCCCCAGGCCTGTTGGAATGTGTTAAGCTAAGCTATTAAACCATTGAGATCATAACATTCCACCACGCTCAGCAGCCAACGTCCATGGTAGCCCACTCTGTGGTGGCACTCACTTTGGCCTTTTTTTTTTTTTTTTTTTTTTTTTTTTTTTCCGGGTAGTCCTTTCCATAGGTCGCCCCTTCCACGAATCGAACACATGACGTGGTGTTGGCTTTGATACCTGTTGAGGTCAAAATCTGGATCGCTCTCCACTCCTCGAATAGACCCTAATCCTGCACAAAGGGTGAACAAAGGAGACCTTGGCTAAGCCGGGGGACCCTCCGATGCCTAAGTCAGGTCAAAGGAATCGGGGTCTAAGTAGAATTGTAGAGGGAGAGTGTGAGATATTGCCTACCTGTAACAATGGTGTCCTCATGTATTTATACCTGGCTGTTAGATAGTCTGGATCCGTCAATCACGGCACGATTCACTCAATCAAGAAGATTTTCAGATCATGGAGATACTGCGCGTGAATCAATGATCCACACTCCACGTTCTGCGCATCGTGCGTATCTGCGGCCGGAGAAATCGGCCACGTTCCCTTATGGCAGTTTCTAAGTTCAGCTTGAGGAGCGTCCGCCTCCGCCCCGGAGTATGGAGTCGGCTCGGACCTTTAAGCAGGTAAGGTTTCCATTAGCCGTCGTAAACCTTCATCAAGTGTTGTCCGTTCTTGATTAACTGAGCTAAGTCATCAATTATTCCTCTGATCGGACCAACATGCCACCAGGCCTTGGGATTATAAGGGGTTCGGATCTTCCCATAACAATACCAATGTTAAGAACCTAACCAATATGCCAAAAGCCCTAGTACTGATGCAACGTGTTAAGTTAGGCTATTAAACCCTTGGGATCATAATACTAATCATTTGATCTCATTTATAATAAATGGCTGCTTCCTAGGAGTTGGTTTAGGCCCAGTAACCCAGAAGCCCTTCAGTTATCACCGTCATGATCCTGAAACGGCTTTCTTTTTTCTATATCTTTAGCAATCTTCACCCTGGTCTTAATTTCTTCTACATTGCTGAAGAGCACTGGAGAAACTGATCTTGATTTTTCTTTGGTTGTCCAGGACCACCACCCAAACTTTCTTGTGTTTCCAATCGAATTGCTATTGACGTCCAGCTTCCACCAAGCTGCTGGTGGTGGGGGCCACCTAACAATCTTCACTGCCAGTCTGCTATCATTGTTCATAATATATTCTTTCCAACTTCTGACCAACTCTGTGAAATGAATACCAAATACCACTAAATTCTTTGGCTTCCTGACTCTACTTGATGAGAGAGAACCGATCAAATTAAACGTTGGACTCCCATCTGATTCCAATTGCTCTTTCCAACTGTGCACAAATCTGGACTTCCCTAAAATATTAGGAAACAAATAAAGAAAGACTTCTGTCACTACTTGTAACTTCTAATTAAAGCTTGTGCATGTTAGTTACTGTTTGCTTTATGGTCGCATATGCACATTTTTTTATGGGTAATTTTATTATTTTATAAATTTTACACATGCTGCATGGCATATGCACATGTACACAAACTGGTACTGAATACAAAAGACTGCATATTACTTGTATTTAATACAACCACTCATACAGGATTCCTGTCAAATACATGATCCATGGGGCCCATTTTTGGCAAGTTGGGGGCCTGAGGCCTGTTTGAGTGATCCCCTTGGCTTGAAAGAACTTGGCTTGTCAAGTTAATGGCGATATGCTCCTCATAAAGTTCCTGTGAGAGGGAGGGAGCATCCACATCACCAGTGGACAAGGTTCACATTGTTTTTCCAGGCACAACTCCAACACATCCTGGCACACGTGTGAGATCCAAGCCACCCATCAACGACCATGTAGATACACTTTGTTGAATGTTGGGTTGGTCTATTCACAAAGTAAGCAATATTTTATGAAATAGATGGGTGTATAAGGAAGCATAGGCAGGTTTGGAACATTGTGGAAATTTGATGAGTGGACATGCCTGATTTTTTAGCAATGGTATCTGCATGATGTGACCCACCTAATTGATGGCTTAGATCCTACAGTCTGCACCATGTTTCCACTTGTGTTGGCGCATAAATGTGTTTCCTTGTATAACTCTCAAGAATCACTTGATGAGGTGATTCTTCCCATCCATCAATGGCTAAGAAGAAGACAGTCTGTATTGATTACATTGAAAAAGATTTGTGATTGAAATGTTCTCATATGCAACTGCACATGCATTTTTTTAGTATATCCAAATTAGGTAGGGTGCATTAAGGTATTCATTGAATTTCTAACCCATCGATAATGCTTTCAACATTATAAGTTTTCTTAGTGTTACATAAATAGCCTTAGAATTAGGAGATTTTTGTTGTTTTAAAATGTATTTGTGTAATCACAGGGGCAGGAAAGAAGATAGAGAGGAAAACTTAACGGGAGAGAAGTCGGAGGCCATTCCTTCGAGTATTGTAAATTGCACCTGTGTCCTTCCCATCTCCTTGTAAATTGCACCTTCAGGTATTCTTGATATCCTGCTGCTAAGATGTGCACCCTCTTCCCTACTCTCCACCACTCCAAACCTCCCCACCCTTGTCTCCCTTTAAACAACTATTCTTCTTGCTCCTTTCACTCTTCATCTCTTACCTTCCGTGCAGCCCCTTGTACATTGCAACATCGCGCAATCCGAATCAGAGCTCTTGATGCTGCCCAACCATATGATTATGAATCTCAGATTCACGCCAACTACCAAAACAGCACCAAACTTAAAATTGCAATCATAGGCTTCGGCAACTTTGGCCAATTCCTTGCCAAGACCATCACCAAACAGGGCCACATTGTCCTGGCGCATTCCCGCTCTGACTACTCTGAAACTGCTCACAGGCTGGGTGTTTCATTCTTTTCTGATCCTCACGACCTCTGTGAGGAACACCCAGACGTGATACTTCTCTGCACTTCCATTATCTCCACCAAATATGTACTCTCTTCACTCCCAATTCAACGACTGAAAAGAAACACCCTTTTTGTCGATGTCCTTTCTGTAAAAGAATTCCCCAAAAACCTCTTCCTTCAAATACTTCCTCTTGAATTTGATATTCTTTGCACACACCCGATGTTTGGGCCGGAGAGTGGAAAAAATGGGTGGAAAGATCTCCCTTTCGTCTATGACAAGGTGAGGATTGGAACTGATCAGTTGAGATCAAACCGCTGCGAGCGGTTTTTTGAATATTTTCGCCCAGGAGGGCTGTAAGATGATGGAAATGTCCTGCATGGAACATGATAAATATGCTGCTGGGTCACAGTTTATAACCCACACGGTGGGTCGAGTTCTGGGGAAATTGGGTCTGCGGTCGACGCCAATAAATACAAAAGGATACGAGGTATTATTGGAGTTAGTGGAGAACACATCAGGCGATAGCTATGAGCTTTATTATGGGCTGTTCATGTACAATACAAATGCAACAGAGCAGCTGGAGAGGTTGGAGATGGCATTTGAGGCACTGAAAAAGCAACTTTTTGGGCAGTTGCATGATATACTGAGGAAACAGTTGTTTGACAGTAATGAGGGATTGGATGCAACCAGTCCCACAAAAACGAAGCCCAAAGCTTCTTCTATTGCTGAGACATTGACTTGAATCAAAAGCAAGCAACACACCTATAGCGGTAAGAATTTTTGTTTCAGTTGTTCACTTGTCTAATTGAATTTGTTTATGGAATGGGTTCGTACGTTCATTATCATGCAGATGGGTGGACAGTGGAGTTTTTGGTTTTTATACAAGTTGCTTATGTAAATTTTTTTTTTTCCCGAATATGTGTTCATATGGCACTAAACAAACTCTAGATGTTGATTATGTAAAATTCACTGTCCATCAGGTCCTATCCTCCATTCTCAGCACGGGGAAAAAAGTCAGCCAGATCAACATCTCAGGTGGGCCATGACACATGGAACAACGGGGATGGGATGCCAACTGCAGGTTTGCGTGGCATCAACATGGCGTGTCTCGTCTGTTGAAACCATTAATCAGTGCAACTCATCAGTGAAGATGCAAAAATCAGCATGATCTTGTTGGAATATTTGGTTGAATCAAGTATATACTATTTAAAATTGGGAACCAAAAAAGAAAATAAAATTCGAGATAGAAGACTTATAGATTTGAGTCGAAGCGTGATGTGAGTCACTTGTTTTGAAATCGAATTTACTTCCCTTGGATAAGGTCCCCAGTGCAACAGGTTTTCAGAGCAATCGACCTCCAGGATATAATGGCTATGATCCGGTCTCAACAGTGCACTCACTATACGCGGGCTCAAACCACTTGCAGTTTAACCTGAAAGTGTTGAGTTGACTCAGCGACAAACTTAGCAACCAAAAATTCATAAACCAAATTACAATGAGAGTTTTCAGAAGATTAGAATTTTTTTTCCGTTATTTTAGAAAATGAAACGGAAGTTCTTATATAAACTCCGAAGTGGTGCATTAAGCACCATTTCAAAAGAGTTTGGTCCACTAGTTTTAAAACTCAACAGGTGTAACCAATCGAACGATCACATTTGTCTAGCTGAAAATGAAAAGGCACAAGTGTGAGTATACTTTCACATAATGGTCCCGTGACTACCCGCACCTGTTAGCTTGTCCCGTTGGGCACGCACATGTGGTCAATAGCATGTATTATAG
Organism: Magnolia officinalis; assembly: GCA_021015155.1. Taxonomy (NCBI): domain Eukaryota; kingdom Viridiplantae; phylum Streptophyta; class Magnoliopsida; order Magnoliales; family Magnoliaceae; genus Magnolia; species Magnolia officinalis. The sequence goes on along the minus strand of JAJHSJ010000001.1, from coordinate 2,866,504 downwards.
CTATTGGCATAGCTCTCCACATGACTAAATTCACATGCCCTCCTAATGGAGCTCAAGCCCTAAGGCAAAAAGCTTATATACAGTAAGATTTTCTTGGGCAAATCTGACGGGGGACAAAACCCACAACTCAAAAATAACATAAATTTCAAAACACAAAATACAATGGATCTAAAATTCACATGCCCTCTTAATGGAGCTCAAGCCCTAAGGGAAAAAGCTTATATATAATAAGGTTTTCTTGGGCAAATCTGATGGAGGACAAAACCCACAACTCAAAACCAACAGAAATTTCAAAAACAAAATACAATGGATGTAAAATTCACGTGACTAAATTCACATGCCCCCTAAGCTACGGCAAAAAGCTTATATACAATAAGATTTTCTTGGGCAAATCTGATGGGGGACAAAACCCACAACTCAAAACCAACAGAAATTTCAAAAACAAAATACAATGGATCTAAAATTCATTGGGTTGATCGTTTGTATCTTTTGCATGTATGGTTCAGGATAGGGTTCTCACGTGATGGACAGAGTGGATTTACATGTCCAACAAGGTGAGCCCTGCAGACAGGTGTTCTATGGGCATTGTGTAAAACATGTGTCATGGATGATTCCTGTCGGTCTGGATAGGGAAAGGTGGCCACCACTTGCCACAATGAAAGACTGTATAGAATGCATGCAATTTTAACTCCTAAATAAGGGCCAAAGTGACCCAATAGGCGCAGAAGGCCCTCCGATCTACTCATGGTTTAGGGGTTTTTCGTAAAGAAACTTTGATACTCTAGCTCAGCATGATGGATGATACGCAGGCGCTTCCAAATTGCCAATATGGCATTCAAGTCAGTCAAAATAAGCAGTCCAAAGTTATATTATCCATTTTAGATGTAACATTATTTGAATATCTATATGATTGGTGGACATTTATCGGACGGTCAAATAAGAAAGTCCAATTATACTAGTGATTTCACCCTACTCCGACTGAGTGATTCCCAGTTCATCAGCAACTCGTTCGGTCCATCTGCAACTCGTAGTTGCAGGAATTTCCAATTCCAACATATTTGTTGCTTGTAATATTTTTGGCATATTTAGTTATTGAATTAATTTTTTAAAATTTTCTGATAATTCATGTCATAAAATTTTATTTCATTCCAAATTCTAGAAGAACTACTAAAATTCCTTAAGTACCAATTGCTTGAAACTGACAATTTTTGGGCATTTCCATAATGTCTTAAAATCAGCTTCATTTATGTTTGGGTTTTATTTTCTATTTATTATTATTTTTTAAAACTAAACTAGTCATGCTTCATTTAGCATTTGAATCATTTCAATCAGAATTGTATTCAGGAAAATACATATTTTGAAGTCAATATATTTAAAGTCAACATATTTAAGATGTTTATTGCAACCACTTCGGAGCTCTGGGTTACCCATGATGGGTTTTTTTGACCCGTCTTCGACGGTCGTGAGGCTCGCTCGACGATGGCGTGGCGTTCGACCAGTAGTGGGTTCGAGCAGTGGTACGACTCAAAGTCCAGCGAGTTCTAACTATTTTACTCCGAGGTGCTCGACCGGTCGTGGGTGGTTCACGACCGGTCGTAGGTGGCGCTCAACCGGTCATAGTTACGCAGATTCGTTCCGCAATTTTGCGTGGATTTCGTGTCGCAAGTCCTTTCGCAATTGGGATGCGGAAAGGAGTTTCCCGAAACTATAAAAGAGGTTGCCTAGAGTTTTCTAGGTATAACAAGAGGGTTTCCTAAAGCTTTACAAGGAAATTGCTAAAGGATTTAGGGCTATCAAAGGTGAGAGAGAGAGAGAGAAAGAGAGAGAGAGGAAGCTTATAGAAGGGAGGTTCTGCTCGTGGAGGTTATCTACTGTGCAATCTATATCTCAACGCTTCTATGTCCTCGTAATCGGTTAGATCTCTCCGTTTTCTCTATTTTTCTTATTGTTTATCCACTCTTGCGTGAGTGAAGAAGGTTGTAATGTTCTACTTCATAGTGGATTGTTGATCTGGACGAGGTCTCGTGGTTTTTACCTCTTTGAGGGTTTTCCACGTAAAAATCTCTTGTGTGGTGTGTAATTGATGCATTGATTGTTTTCATTGCTTTATTATTCATAATTATGGTTTGTTCTGGAGGGCTAGATCCTAAGGTTTTGTGCAAGGCCCCCAACAAAGTAGTATCAGAGCCAAGTTCATTGAACGGGTAGGATCGGTTTGGAATTATGGAAGGTGACTCATCAAGGATGATCAGCCTCAATGGTTCTAACTGGACCATATGGAAGGCTAAGATGGAGGACTTGCTTTACTGCAAGGACTTATATTCACCAATTTTAGGCATATCAGCAAAATCCAAGGATATGACTGATGATGATTGGAAAAAGATGGACTGGAAGGCGGTGGGGTTTGTTAGACAATGGTTGGATGATTCAGTGTTCCACCATGTGTCTATGAAAACTTCAGCCGCTAGCCTATGACTGAAATTACAAGGGTTGTATGAGAGGAAGACAGCCGGTAATAAAATTTTTTTGATAAGGCGACTTGTGAATCTCAAGTTCAAGGATGGTGGTTCTGTGGCCGAGCACATGAATTGTAAGACCCGCATCTTAAACCGTATCGTTCCGTAGGTTTCCGCGGTCTTTCCGGTCGAATTCCGGCAACCTTCGACCCTTACCGGTATCTGCGCACGACCTTGATTCATACGCCGTTAACCCGAGTCGACTCAACCCGAGACTTTAACCCGAGTCGACTCAACCCGAGACTTGTATCCTTGCGACCGCACCGTCGTCGCGGTTCCGATGCCGCGACTCGCGCGCCGAGGCGAACCCTGGCCAGGAAATGTGGGCTAGCGTTCGGTGCGAGGAAACGCCGCGCGTTACGAAACCCAAGAGAATCTCTACGATGTGTCACATCAATCCATCAATCCATCAATCCATCACCCATCAATCTCAAGGGTCAAGTACACATCACTCACACTCTTCCCCAAGCAACCCCAAAGTCAAAAAGTTCTTACACCACCATGCCTTTTCTTACACAAATGACCACAAAAGTCAAGAAAAGTGGCTCTTACACCCCATCACACCACATCCATCACACCACATCCATCACTCCTCTCCCTTTACAACACTCTCTCTCTCCCTTTGCAAAATCTCATCCCAAACAAGAGAGAAAAACCCCATACGTATGAGCCTCTCCCTCTCCTTCAAAGCTCCAAGTGTGGTCCACCTTCCCCATCTCAAAACCTCTCATCTTAGCCTTCCATTCCCATCTCCACCATCAAAGAGGAGCACAAGGAGACGGCAAGCCGAGGGAGCAAGAAGATCAAGCGGGGGTGTTTGTAGCTCCCTATTTCCTTCATTTTTGTTGATCAAGGGTCCATAATGTGGGACCCATCTTGATGTAATTTTAAACGAGGGCCCATAGTGGCGGGTCCCTCCACACTCACCGATCTCTCTCTATCTCTCTCTCTATTCATTCCTTTCCTTTTTTTTCATGTTTGGTTGTGTGGTCCACTTGAAATGAGCCCCACCATGACTTATGTATTTATACAAGTCATACACCAGTGGGGCAACTCTAAATGTGTTGTACCCACACATCCATTCATTGGCGGCCCACCTAAGTGGGGGCCACCTCATTGCATGTACAACAGAGCCGTCCAGCGTCCAGGGACGCTGGACGTGGTTGAGGGAAATACACAAATATCAGCTTTTCCTACGCTTTTGGTGGGTCCCGTGCATGGACCCCACCTGTTGTATGTGTTCAATCCACGCCGTCCATCCCTTCACAATAAGGTTTAGGCGTTGAGCCGAAAATGGGATCGATCCAATACCGGGGGGTCGTACCATAGAAACGGTATATGCTACCGTTCAAAACTTCTAGGGACCCCCATGCCTTAACCTTACGTCAAAAAAATCTGAACTTTGGACTTGTTTTGGTGCACCTCGAGCCCGTGAAGGCAATGGACGGGCTGGATCTCCAGGAAGTGGGTCCACACGCCTTTTCCAGCAAGAAAACCTTTTCCAGCAAGAAAACAAAAACAAAAAAAAAATAAATAAATATATACTGAAGGCAGCAGCGCCTGCTGCTGCCCTGACAGCGCCAGAGAAGGGCGCAGGCGCTGCCTGCGCCGGTTTGGGCGGACGGACTGGGTCACCCACGGCTCCTGCCGTGGGCCCCACCATGATGTATTTATTTTATCCACTCCGTCATTAGGTGGACCACCCCCTGAGGTGGGTCCCCTCCAATTTGCAGGTGCATCCAAGACTCGGGTGGCCCACACCAAGGGAAACAGTGTAAAATGAAGGCTACCATTGAAATCATTTTTGGGCCCACCGAACTTTCAGATCAAGCTGGAATTTGGGTTTCCCTTCACCCTGGCCCGGGCGACCTTATCAACGGTCCGGATGGCATATAAAGGACATGGTGGGCCCCACTTGGAGCCCACAGTGATGTATGTGTCTATCCCATCCCACCGTCCAGGCGGCGGTGGGGGGGCTGCTGCTGTGATGTTGTGTTTTCCCCACCGTTAAGGTAGACGGTGGGCCCTTGTGTGCGTGTGTGCGTGCGTGCATGGTGCATGCGTGTGTGTGCGTGCATGCATGCGTGTGCATGGTGTGTGTGCGTGTGGTCTGTGTGTGATATTTATATCATTTATAATATATATATATATATATGTTTTATATTTATTATTATTATTAATATATACACATTATATTATTACGTATATTATATGGTATATATGACATATATTATATTTATATATTTTTATTTTTACATACTTTACGGTGGACCTTGGGATTTTAATGGTGAAATGGCCCATCTGATACATGTGATTAGGTCCACTTTGGTATATATATAAGGCCATGATATGAGGCCCATTCAATGCATTTTAGCCCGTGATTAAGGCCCACTTGATATATATATAAGCCATGTTACGAGGCCCATTCGATGTACGTATGGGGCCCAATTGGTGTGGCCCATCTGATACTATAAAGGCCACGGGTTACGACCCATTGCAATGCACTAAAGGCCCATTGGTGCGGCCCATTGATGTGGCCCTCTTGATGAATATAAGGCCCATGTGACACGGCCCATTCAGTGTATTTAAGGCCCAATGGGATGTATCTAAGGTCCATTGCAATGTGTGATCCCTACATGGTTTATGTAATGATGTTTACGATAGATAATGCCTTGGGAGCGATGTTGGTTTGACGTCCACATCGCACGTATAGTGTTGGGTTAAATGTCCGCATTATGACTCTCCCTAGGGCCATCGATAGACCCGTACTGGTTGTGTGTAGGCCGTCCAGGTCTAGGCCCATCTGCGTTGCAAGAGTAGTTCATTACTTTATAACATGTGTAGTATAGTTCCATGATTCATGATCATACGCATCATATGTATGCTTGACATGAGAAGTGACTGATCATAGCATATGCCTTCGGGATTGATTAGGGGCTCCCGGTTAGGCGGTGTTGCCCTACATGAGCGCATGATACGCGCAGGATTTCTGCATGATTGAATAGTGTGTTTCATGCATTCGCATTGTGTGATGTGGTTACTGTATACCCTAGCGACATCAGGGTCATAGCCTCCACAGGCGTATCGTGGTTGGCAGGATTGGATACCGGAAATCTTGTTCTACATGGGGTGCTATAGATATCCCTGGGTGAAAGTCCCTAAACCCTTATGGTACCAAGAGGTTGCTCCAACGTCTAGACCGAGTGGGTGCATGAGCGCCGATGGCCGATTACCAGGAGGCTGCGCTTTCCACTGTGTCGTGGTCGGTTGGAAGGGGGTACGGCCTTACCCGCCCGAGAGGAGGGGGCAATGCTAGGCTGAGTCTGACCAGCTCGAGGAATGGGTCCGCTATCGACGAGCCGAGCCCGATATTGGCAGGCGGGTAGTGAGGTCTCTTCCACTTACCTTATTGCGCGCGATGGGGCGGCAATCTGGTTTAGAGTGTACTAGACCCCGGTGATATTCCAGAATTGAACTGTACTGATATGTGGACTTAGATGAGGGTTTGTATGCTTGAGTTGCATTTCGCATCGCATGGCCTTGGTATGGCCGACATCTTTCATGTCTTGCATTGCATAGCCTTGGTACGGCTAGTAGTATTCATGGATTCACCAGCATGTTCCGCATTACTCTGATACTCCATACTGCATTACTACCTTTGCGCACACACTTTCACCACACCTCTAAGCTTTCTATAAGCTTATGCACGACCGTTGCGTGCAGGTGACGCGAGGACGCAGCAGCAGCGCTGAGGCAGGAGCGCAGAGCAGATCTTTTGGAGCTTTTTGTCCATTCTCATTGTATTTCCCTTCATGCTCATTGTACTTGTAAAGTTTTTTGATCATAGTGGAAATGTGATGGAGTTTTTGGTTGTTGTTTGTGGGTTATGCCTTTGGTTATGCTTATTACGATTTAAACTGATATTAGAAATCCTCCTCGTAGCATCCCAGGATCGGAACCTGGCGAATGGGCGCCGGGAGCCGAGAATGGGGTTCTACGGAGGCTGTCGGCGCCGGATTCGGCGATCGGGAATTTTGTGAGCCCGGTCCCCGAGTTTGGGGCGTGACAGAAGTTGGTATCAGAGCATAACCTGGGAATAACTAAGAACAACATTACATATCTGCTATGAGTTTAGGATGATTAAGTCTCAAGTCCGAATAGCTTAGCAATCTTTATTACCGACCCTTAACATTCGTACCTTCGAGAGTTCCAAGTTGATAGGCGCCTTCGATATTCCTGTAGGACATGGCGCGCCAGAGAGTGACCCGATCGACTCCCGCACCACCACCTGAGACTCCTGCATTACCACCGACGACCCCTGCTCCACCACCGGAGATTCCTACTGACCAGTATATGGATGCAGATCCTCTACCAGAGATTCCTACTGCCCATCCGGAGTATGCTGCTCCTCCACCAGAGACCGGTGCGGACCCGACCGTATCCGTGAGTGCCTCCCAGTTGCAGCAGATGTTACAGGCTGTGACGGCTGCACTTCAGGGACAGGGCAGGCACCCTGTTGTTCCTCACCGGAGCAGGCCGAGCAGGACCGTGCGAGTGCACTTCTTCGGGAGTTCCGACGACTTGATCCCCCGCGTTTCCAGGGCGAGCCAGACCCGACGGCAGCTGAGAGATGGCGCGCTGATGTGGAGAAGATATTTGAGACGATGGGATGCACGACCGAGCGGCGAGTCCGATTAGCCGTATTCCTTCTCCATGGTGAGGCTGAGCATTGGTGGACATCAGTCTCTCGAGCAGCCGGCGCTGATTTTGTATGGACGTGGGAGGATTTTGTGGATCGGTTTGACCGACAGTACTTTCCCGATCACATTCGACGACAGCGGGCATTGGAGTTCGAGGCTTTGGTGCAGGGCGATATGACAGTGGCCCAGTACGCGGCTCGCTTTGTAGCACTGTCCAGATTCGCGCCGTATTTGGTGGATGACGAGGAGCGGAGAGCCCGCCGCTTCGAGGACGGGTTGCGTTACGGTCTTCGAGGCCGTGTCATCGGACATGAGCTTCCGACGTTCGAGGGAGTGGTGCGGAAGGCCCAGATTTATGAGGCTGAGTGGGCCGGCTCTCAGTCCGATCGCGGTCAGAGGAGAGACCGGAAGAGGCCCGCTCCTTCCGGTGACCAGCAGCAGCATCGACCACAGCAGCAGAGGCGCACAGGTCGCCCAGCCTTTCGAGCACCAGTAGCACCTCCAGCACCACCTCCGAGGCAGTTCACCGGCTCCTGTTTTGGGTGCGGTGCGACGGGACACCGTATGTGGGTGTGAGTGTCCCCGTCCCCAGCAGCAGCAGCAGCAGCGGCCCCCACAGCACAGCACAGCAGTCGAGAGGTCCGCACAGCCTCCACCACAGCAGCAGAGACCCGCACAGCAGCAGCGACACAGCAGCCTCCACCACAGAGACCACCTCAGCAGCAGCACCAGCCTCCGAGGCCACAGCAGCAGAGGCAGCAGTTTCGACCACCGCCTCGACAGCAGCAGCAGCAGCAGTACGTTCAGAGGGGACAGGCACCTCCCCAGCAGGCTCAGGCTAGGTTCTACGCGGCCCAGCAGGATCCTCAGTCATCTGGAGGAGTCGTCGAGGGTATACTTCTAGTCTCTGCATGCATTGCTCGAGTTTATTTGACTCTGGTGCTTCGCACTCATTTATGTCCGAGGGATTTTGTCGTTCGACTGGATTGCCGACAGAGTCTGCTCGAGAGGGGTTGACCGTATCGACGCCCTTGGGGAAGACTACAGTATTAGGCTTCTTCTGTTCGTCTTGCCCCGTGTTAGTAGGGGAGATCTTCTTGCCCGCCGACTTGTACGTGCTGCCGATGTCGGATTTCGACGTTATCTTGGGCATGGATTGGCTTGCCGAGTACCACGCCATCTTGGACTGCTCCGCGAGGACCGTCACGTTCTGTACCAGTTTTCTCACAGTCAGTTCCAGTTCGTTGCAGAGCCCCGAGGAGAGCCGTTATCTTGCTTGATGTCTTGCGCCGTTGAGGAGCCTGTTGCCGCTTGTATTGATCAGTTGCCGATTGTTTGCGATTTTCCCGACGTGTTCCAGGAGATTCCGGGATTACCGCCTCGTCGACTCACTGAGTTTCAGATTGATCTCGTGCCCGGTACCGCGCCTATTTCGAAGGCCCCGTATCGTATGGCACCGTTGGAGTTGCGGGAACTGCAGAAGCAGTTGGACGAGCTGCGCGAGTTAGGCTTTATCCGTCCGAGCAGTTCGCCGTGGGGAGCGCCGGTACTCTTCGTGAAGAAGAAGGATGGATCGTTGAGGCTCTGCGTAGACTACCGCGAGCTCAACAAGGTCACGATCAAGAACAAGTACCCGCTCCCGAGGATTGATGATTTGTTTGATCAGCTGCAGGGTGCACAGTTCTTTTCGAAGATTGACTTGCGTTCCGGTTATCATCAGATTCGGGTCCGAGAGGAGGACATTCCGAAGACGGCATTCAGGACGCGCTATGGTCATTTTGAGTTCCAGGTCATGTCCTTCGGACTGACCAATGCACCCGCGGTCTTCATGCAGTTGATGAACGAGGTCTTCCGCCCTTATCTCGATCAGTTTGTTGTAGTCTTCATCGACGACATTCTGATCTATTCGAGGACCCGTGAGGAGCATGAGCAGCATCTGGAGGTTACGTTGCAGACCCTCCGTGCACACCAGCTTTATGCGAAGCTGGAGAAGTGCGAGTTCTGGCAGGAGGAGGTGAAGTTCCTCGGTCACGTGGTGACGAGGGAGGGTGTCGCAGTGGACCCCTCGAAGGTTGAGGCAGTGCGTCAGTGGGGTCAGCCCACGACCGCGTCCGAGATCCGCAGTTTCCTTGGTTTGGCGGGCTATTACCGGCGTTTCATTGAGGGCTTCTCTCGTATTGCAGCCCCACTGACCAGGTTGACTCGGAAGGGCGCGGAGTTTATTTGGAGCGACGCCTGCGAGCGAGCATTTATGGAGTTGAAGGACCGTTTGACGTCCGCTCCTGTCCTCACTCTTCCCTCTGGGAGTGACGGATTTATTGTATTCACTGATGCCTCTCATATTGGTTTGGGTGCTGTCCTGATGCAGCACGGGAGACCAGTGGCCTTCGCGTCTCGCCAGCTCAAGATCCACGAGCTGAACTACCCCACGCATGATCTGGAATTGGCTGCAGTTGTCTTCGCACTGAAGGTGTGGAGGCACTATCTCTATGGGATTAGGTTCGAGCTCTTCTCCGACCACAAGAGCTTGAAGTACCTCTTCTCGCAGTCCGAGTTGAACATGAGGCAGAGGCGCTGGATGGAGCTCCTGAAGGACTATGACTTTGATCTTCAGTACCACCCGGGCAAGGCAAACGTGGTGGCGGATGCCCTCAGCCGTCAGCCACGGGGCCTGGTGGCGCATATGATGATTCAGGAGTGGCGGATGCTTGAGGATGTAGCAGAGTATGACTTTGAGTTCGGCCTGCAGTCTTCTATCGTGCAGTTATCGAGCCTGTCGATTCAACCCTCTCTCGTCGCAAGGGTGATTGAGGCTCAGCAGGCTGATGAGTCGTTGCAGAGTTATATGGCAGAGGCTGCATCCGAGAGTCAGGTAGATTGGCAGATTGGTACAGATGGTGGACTTCGCTTCAGAGGCCGATTGTGCGTCCCGGATATTCCTGAGTTACGTAGAGATCTTATGACCGAGGCTCATCGATCGCGGTTTTCTATCCATCCTGGTTCGACGAAGATGTACCGTGACATGAGGCGACAGTATTTTTGGGCGGGGATGAAGCGCCAGATCGCTAGTTTTGTGGCCGAGTGTGACACGTGCCAGCGTGTCAAGGCCGATCATCAGAGACCCCCTGGTCTATTGCAGCCGTTGAGTATCCCGATGTGGAAGTGGGAGCACGTGTCGACAGATTTCATTATGGGCTTGCCGAGGACTCAGCGCGGTCATGACGCCATTTGGGTTGTTGTGGATCGTCTGACGAAGTCGGCACATTTTCTCGCGATGCGTGCGACTTTGTCTATGGACCGGCTTGCGAGGTTATTCCTCGAGGAGATTGTGAGACTGCATGGCGTTCCAGTCTCGATCGTTTCTGACCGAGATTCGAGGTTCACGTCTCAGTTTTGGGGGAGCTTCCAGAGAGCGATGGGGACTGATTTGCAGCTCAGCACTGCGTACCATCCGCAGACCGATGGCCAGACCGAGAGGGTCAACCAGATCCTTGAGGATATGCTTCGGGCCTGCGCGATTGATTTCGGGGGTAGCTGGGATGAGCATCTGCGATTGGCTGAGTTCGCTTACAATAACAGCTATCAGGCGACCATCGGCATGGCTCCTTTTGAGGCACTATATGGCAGACCATGCAGATCACCGAGTTGTTGGACCGAGGTTGGAGAGCGCCGTCTCCTAGGTCCCGAGCTTGTGCAGGAGACGTCAGAGGCTATCGATATCATCAGGCAGAGGATGCGCACAGCTCAGAGCCGACAGAAGAGTTTTGCTGATCGTCGGCGTCGTCCCTTGGAGTTTGATGTAGGGGACCATGTGTATCTCAAGGTCTCGCCCATGAAGGGCGTAGTTCGTTTTGGAGCGAAGGGCAAGCTTGCCCCGAGATTTATAGGACCTTTTGAGATCACTAGGCGCGTTGGCGCCGTGGCCTATCGGCTTGCCTTGCCATCTCAGTTGTCTGGCGTCCACAATGTTTTCCATGTCTCTATGTTGAGGAAGTGTGGGTCAGACATCGTTCCTGTTATCGATTGGCAGCCGTTAGAGGTTCGTGAGGACGCTTCTTACATTGAGCAGCCGGTTCGTATCCTGGATCGGAAGGAGCAGGTCCTCCGGACCAAGGTCATTCCGTTGGTGAAGGTTCAGTGGGGTCACCATTCTGTTGAGGAGGCTTCGTGGGAGCGCGAGGCCGAGATTCGAGAGCGTTATCCCCATTTATTATGATTGATCATGTGATGTACTTTGTATATTATCTCTGGTTTTATATAGTGATGTTATGTTTCTTATTCCTCGCGAGTTATGCCTAGTTGCGATGATGTGTAAATTTCGAGGACGAAATTTTTATTAGGAGGGGAGAGCTGTAAGACCCGCATCTTAAACCGTACCGTTCCGTAGGTTCGCGGTCTTTCCGGTCGAATTCCGCAACCTTCGTTTAGCTTCGATATTCCGTGTATCGAATTCCGTTACCTGATGATTCCTTCCGTATCTCGTCACGATCCTTGATTCTTCGCGTGATTTTTATTTGGCTTTATCCCTCTCGCTCCGCCGGTATTCTGTATCCGTAGGTGTCCGCGTTCCCCGCGCCGCGGAATTCCGCGACTTCGTCGCGCCGATATATCCGGTATCCGAAATCGCCTTGATTCATAGCGCTACCGCGTTGTTCACGCGAACCGACATCGAGACTGTGCACACCGAGTCGACTCAACCCGAGACTTGTATCCTTGCGACCGCACCGTCGCCGCGGTTCCGATGCCGCGACTCGCGCGCCGAGGCGATACCCTGGCCAGAAATGTGGGCTAGCGTTCGGTGCGAGGAAAACGCCGCGCGTTACGAAACCCAAGAGAATCTCTACGATGTGTCACATCAATCCATCAATCCATCAATCCATCACCCATCAATCTAAGGGTCAAGTACACATCACTCACACTCTTCCCCAAGCAACCCCAAAGTCAAAAAGTTCTTACACCACCATGCCTTTTCTTACACAAATGACCACAAAAGTCAAGAAAAGTGGCTCTTACACCCCATCACACCACATCCATCACACCACATCCATCACTCCTCTCCCTTTACAACACTCTCTCTCTCATTTGCAAATCTCATTCCCAACAAGAGAGAAAAACCCCATACGTATGAGCCTCTCCCTCTCCTTCAAAGCTCCAAGTGTGGTCCACCTTTCCCCATCTCAAAACTCTCATCTTAGCCTTCCATTTCCCATCTCCACCATCAAAGAGGAGCACAAGGAGACCGGCAAGCCGAGGGAGCAAGAAGATCAAGCGGTGGGTGTTTGTAGCTCCCTATTTCCTTCATTTTTGTTGATCAAGGGTCCATAATGTGGGACCCATCTTGATGTAATTTTAAACGAGGGGCCCATAGTGGCGGGGTCCCTCCACACTCACCGATCTCTCTCTATCTCTCTCTCTCTATTTCATTCCTTTCCTTTTTTTTTCATGTTTTGGTTGTGTGGTCCACTTGAAATGAGCCCCACCATGACTTATGTATTTTATCCAAGTCATACACCAGTGGGGCCACTCTAAATGTGTTGTACCCACACCATCCATTCATTTGGCGGCCCACCTAAGTGGGGGCCCACCTCATTGCATGTACAACAGAGCCGTCCAGCGTCCAGGGACGCTGGACGTGGTTGAGGGAAATACACAAATATCAGCTTATTCCTACGCTTTTGGGTGGGTCCCGTGCATGGACCCCACCTTGTTGTATGTGTTCAATCCACGCCGTCCATCCCCTTCACAATAAGGTTTTAGGCGTTGAGCCGAAAGATGGGATCGATCCAATACTCCGGTGGGTCGTACCATAGAAAACGGTATATGCTACCGTTCAAAACTTCTAGGACCCACCATGCCTTAACCTTACGTCAAAAAAATCTGAACTTTGGACTTGTTTGGTGCACCTCGAGCCCGTGAATGCAATGGACGGGCTGGATCTCCAGGAAGTGGGTCCCACACGCCTTTTCCAGCAAGAAAACAAAAACAAAAAAAAATAAAAATAAAATATATACTGAAGGCAGCAGCGCCTGCTGCTGCCCTGACAGCGCCAGAGAAGGCGCAGGCGCTGCCTGCGCCGGTTTGGGCGGACGGACTGGGTCACCCACGGCTCCTGCCGTGGGCCCCACCATGATGTATTTATTTTATCCACTCCGTCAATTAGGTGGACCACCCCCTGAGGTGGGTCCCCTCCAATTTGCAGGTGCATCCAAGACTCGGGTGGCCCACACCAAGGGAAACAGTGTAAAATGAAGGCCTACCATTGAAATCATTTTTGGGCCCACCGAACTTTCAGATCAAGCTGGAATTTGTGGTTTCCCTTCACCCTGGCCCGGGCGACCTTATCAACGGTCCGGATGGCATATAAAGGACATGGTGGGCCCCACTTGGAGCCCACAGTGATGTATGTGTCTATCCCACCGTCCAGGCGGGCGGTGGGGGGGGCCTGCTGTGATGTCTGTGTTTTACCCACCGTTAAGGTAGACGGTGGGGCCCTTGTGTGCGTGTGTGCGTGCGTGCATGTGTGCATGCGTGTGTGTGCGTGCATGCATGCGTGTGCATGGTGTGTGTGCGTGTGGTCTGTGTGTGATATTTTATATCATATTATAATATATATATATATATGTTTATATTTATTATATTATGTAATATAATACACATTATATTTATTACGTATATTATGGTATATATGACATATATTATATTTATATATTTTTATTTTTACATACTTTACGGTGGACCTTAGGGATTTTAATGGTGAAATGGCCCATCTGATACATGTGATTAGGTCCACTTTGGTATATATATAAGGCCCATGATATGAGGCCCATTCAATGCATTTTTAGCCCGTGATTAAGGCCCACTTTGATATATATAAGCCATGTTACGAGGCCCATTCGATGTACGTATGGGGCCCAATTGGTGTGGCCCATCTGATACTATAAAGGCCACGGGTTACGACCCATTGCAATGCACTTAAAGGCCCATTGGTGCGGCCCATTGATGTGGCCCTCTTGATGAATATAAGGCCCATGTGACACGGCCCATTCAGTGTATTTAAGGCCCAATGGGATGTATCTAAGGTCCATTGCAATGTGTGATCCCTACATGGTTTATGTAATGATGTTTACGATAGATAATGCCTTGGGAGCGATGTTGGTTTGACGTCCACATCGCACGTATAGTGTGGGTTAAATGTCCGCATTATGACTCTCCCTAGGGCCATCGATAGACCCGTACTGGTTGTGTGTAGGCCGTCCAGGTCTAGGCCCATCTGCGTTGCAAGAGTAGTTCATTACTTTATAACATGTGTAGTATAGTTCCATGATTCATGATCATACGCATCATATGTATGCTTGACATGAGAAGTGACTGATCATAGCATATGCCTTCGGGCAGATTGATTAGGGGCTCCCGGTTAGGCGGTGTTGCCCTACATGAGCGCATGATACGCGCAGGATTTCTGCATGATTGAATAGTGTGTTTCATGCATTCGCATTGTGTGATGTGGTTACTGTATACCCTAGCGACATCAGGGTCATAGCCTCCACAGGCGTATCGTGGTTGGCAGGATTGGATACCGGAAATCTTGTTCTACATGGGGTGCTATAGATATCCCTGGGTGAAAGTCCCTAAACCCTTATGGTACCAAGAGGTTGCTCCAACGTCTAGACCGAGTGGGTGCACGAGCGCCGATGGCCGATTACCAGGAGGCTGCGCTTTCCACTGTGTCGTGGTCGGTTGGAAGGGGGTACGGCCTTACCCGCCCGAGAGGAGGGGGCAATGCTAGGCTGAGTCTGACCAGCTCGAGGAATGGGTCCGCTATCGACGAGCCGAGCCCGATATTGGCAGGCGGGTAGTGAGGTCTCTTCCACTTACCTTATTGCGCGCGATGGGGCGGCAATCTGGTTTAGAGTGTACTAGACCCCGGTGATATTCCAGATTTGAACTGTACTGATATGTGGACTTAGATGAGGATTTGTATGCTTGAGTTGCATTTCGCATCGCATGGCCTTGGTATGGCCGACATCTTTCATGCCTTGCATTGCATAGCCTTGGTACGGCTAGTAGTATTCACGGATTCACCAGCATGTTCCGCATTACTCTGATACTCCATACTGCATTACTACCTTGCGCACACACTTTCACCACACCTCTAAGCTTTCTATAAGCTTATGCACGACCGTTGCGTGCAGGTGACGCGAGGACGCAGCAGCGCTGAGGCAGGAGCGCAGAGCAGATCTTTTGGAGCTTTTTGTCCATTCTCATTGTATTTCCCTTCATGCTCATTGTACTTGTAAAGTTTTTTGATCATAGTGGAAATGTGATGGAGTTTTTGGTTGTTGTTTGTGGGTTATGCCTTTGGTTATGCTTATTACGATTTAAACTGATATTAGAAATCCTCCTCGTAGCATCCCAGGATCGGAACCTGGCGAATGGGCGCCGGGAGCCGAGAATGGGGTTCTATGGAGGCTGTCGGCGCCGGATTCGGCGATCGGGAATTTTGTGAGCCCGGTCCCCGAGTTTGGGGCGTGACATGAATGAGGTCAGCAATATAGTGAACCAACTCTCCTCTATGAAGATGGTCCTGGATAATAAATTGCAAGCTTTACTATTGCTTAGTTCATTGCCTGACAGTTGGGAGACATTGGTGGTGTCTCTAAGTAACTTCGCGCCAGAAGGAAAGATATCCATGGAATAGGTAACTAGCTGTCTCTTTAATGAAGAAACAAGGAGGAAGTCTCAGGGGTCTACTCAGCAAGAGGCCCTTGTAACACAAGAACGGGGAAGAGGAAAAACAGGAAGGGCGGGAAGGCCCGAGATAAATCAAGAGGCAAGTCGAGTAACAGGAAAGATGTTGATTGCTGGAATTGTGGCAAGAAGGGCCACTACAAGCATGAATGTCGTGGTAAGAAGAACGACAAGAAAGAAAAAGGGAAGGAAGATGAATCAGATTCCACTGCGGTCACTTCAGATGGCGACGTTGTAGTTATTCTTTCTGCAGATCATGATGTATGTCTCACGGCTACAAGTCGGGACACTGACTGGGTGATAGACTCGGGAGCTTCTTTTCATGCGACTCCACACAGGGACTTCTTCACAAGCTACAAGTCAGGTGACTATGGGACTGTGAAGATGTGAAATTCTGGCGTATCGAAGATCGTGGGAGTTGGTGATATTTGTGTGAAGACCGATGTGGGCTGCACATTGGCTCTCAGGGATGTGAGGCATATCCCAGACTTTCGCCTCACCTTGATGTCGACGAGAAGGCTGAATGATGATGGCTATGAAAGCCGTTTGCTGGTGGGCGCTGGAAGCTCATCAAGGGTTCGTTGATCGTGGTCAGAGGAAAGAAGTATTGTACCCTTTACAAGGCAAGTGTCAGTATGTGCAAGGGTGTGTTGAACGCAGCGGAAGATTCAGCTATTGACATGTGGCACAGGCGTCTAGGCCACATGAGTGAAAAAGGGATTCAGCTACTAGCGAGGAAGCGGCTCCTTCCAGACGTGACAGGTACACCTCTCAAAACCTGTCTTGATTGTTTATCAGGGAAACAACATAGAGTTTCATTCGTTAAAACTGCTTCTCATGTTAATAAAGTGCATGCATTAGATTTGGTTTATTCTGATGTTTGTGGTCCTATGAGGATAAAAACCTTGGGTGGGGCATTGTATTTTGTTACTTTTATAGATGATGCATCTAGGAAGTTTTGGGCTTATGCTTTGAAATCCAAGGACGAGGTCTTTGGTGTGTTTAAATTGTTTCATGCTACGGTCGAGAGAGAGAGAGAGACAGGTAGACCATTGAAGTGCATCCGCACTGACAATGGTGGTGAATACATTAGTGATTTTCATGAGTACTGCAAGTCCCTGGGTATACGACATGAGCAAACGGTTCCCAAGACCCCCCAGCATAATGGTGTAGCTGAGCGAATGAATTGCACAATTGTTGAGAGAATCAGATACATGTTATCCTATGCGAATTGCCCAAGACATTCTGGGGAGAAGCAATGCACACGGCAGTGTATTTGATAAACAGGTCTCTATCAGCCCCGTTGAATGGAGAGGTGCCTGAGAAAGTGTGGACTGGACATGATCTATCGTACAGTCATCTTAGGGTGTTTGGATGGAGGGCATCCGTTCATGTACCAAAGGACGAGAGGTCCAACCTCGATATGAAGATCAGGTAGTGTGTGTTCTTAGGGTACGGTGATGAAAAATTCGGTTACAGATTGTGGGATCCAACCGAGAGGAAGCTCGTCAAGAGTAAAGATGTGGTTTTCTTTGAAGATCAGTATATAGAAGACATTGGTAAGCCAAAGAAGAACCAGCCTAGTTCAGGTGAGCTAGAGGACATGGATTCGATTATTCATCCTGTGGTGTCTGATGACGGGGGAGTACAGCAAGGTGCAGAGGACGAGGGAGTTCCTTCAGAAGATGGACCAGGGGAGCAACCCCCACTTGATCCACCTGTTGAGCCACAAGTGAGGAGGTCATTTAGGGACAGACAACCGTCCAAGAGGTACTCGCCACATGAGTACATTATGCTGACTGATTGGGGAGAGCCAGAAGGTTATTCTGAGGCCCTAGCCGACGAGCATAAGGAAGAGTGGTTGAAAGCTATGCAAGAGGAGATGGAATCCTTGCATAAGAACCACACATATAATATGGTGAAACTGCCTAAGGGCAAGAAAGCTCTGAGCAACAAGTGGGTGTTCAGAAAGAAGCTTGAGCAGAAGAATTCACAGACGAGGTTCAAGGCCAGACTTGTGGTGAAAGGGTTTGGTCAGAGGAAATGCATAGACTTCGAGGAGATATTCTCACCAGTGGTGAAGATGACATCCATACGAGTGCTGCTTGGGTTGGCGGCTAGCATGGATCTAGAGATAGAGCAGTTAGATGTTAAAACTGCCTTTCTCCATGGTGACCTGGAAGAAGAGATCTACATGCACCAGCCAGAGGGGTTCGAAGTCAAAGGCAAAGAGCATATGGTGTGTAGGCTGAGGAAGAGCTTGTATGGGCTGAAACAAGCTCCACGGCAATGGTACAAAAAGTTCGACTCGTTTACGTTGAAACATAGGTATGACAGAACGGAGTCGGACCACTGTGTGTTCACGCGCAAGTTCTCAGATGGTGATTTCTTAGTTCTGCTATTATACGTTGATGACATGCTCATCATCGAAAAAGACATCAAGAATATCGATAGGCTGAAACAGGAGTTGGGCAAGTCTTTTGCGATGAAAGATTTGGGCCTGGATAAACAGATCCTAAGAATGGAGATAACCCATGATAAAGCAGCAGGAAGCTCTGACTGTCACAAGAGCGGATATTGAGAAAGTCGTAGAGCGGTTCAATAAGCTGAATGCAGCATGAAGGCCGGCTCATACTCCACTAGAGGTCACTTCAGATTGAGCGACAGGCACACGTCAGCGAGAGGAGAGGTGGAAGAGTGTATGCAGAAGATACCCTACGCGTTAGCGGTAGGAAGTTTGGTGTATGTTATGGTATGTACACGCCCAGATATAGCATATGTGGTTGGTATTGTCAGCCGGTATCTTGTCAATCCTGATAAAGAACATTGGACAGCGGTGAAATGGATACTACGGTATCTAAGAGGCTCATCCAGGTTGAGCCTATGCTATGGTGACGATAAACCTGTGTTAGAGGGCTACACTGATGCAGATATGGCAGGTGACATAGACTCCAGGAAGTCTACATCGGGGTTCATGTTCACGTTTGCAGGGAGAGCGGCTTCTTGGCAGAGCAAGCTACAGAAGGTCGTAGCATTGTCGACGACAGAGGCTAAGTACATTGCAGTCACAGAGGCATGTAAAGAGATGCTTTGGATGAAGAGGTTCCTACAGGAACTTAGCCTGAAGCAGGAGGAGCACGTGGTCTATTGCAATAGTCAGAGTGTTATACACTTGAGTAGGAATCAAAGTCAGCATTCCGAGTCAAAGCACATAGAGATTCGGTATCACTAGATCAGGGATACTTTGGAACAAAAGGTGTTATAGCTTGAGAAGGTCCACACGGACGATAATGGGTCAGACATGATGACCAAGGCTTTGCTCAAGGGCAAGTTTGAGGTTTGTAGAAACCTGACTGGTTTGAAGAAGGTGGATCCCTCCTGGGTCAAAAAGGGAGAGATTTGATGAGTTTTTTTTTACCTGTCTTCGACCGGTCGTGAGCCCTGCTCGACC
>JAJHSJ010000001.1:2797885-2846989 GCA_021015155.1 Magnolia officinalis | reverse complement strand
TGATGTTATGAACGGTATAGATTTCATTTAAAAATAACTATGACCTAGAGAGGTGGTTTCAACGGTAGGAATTCCCTGCCCACATCTTCTTTTAGTGAGGCCCATTTAAGTCTCGATACTGCTCAATTTGGTCTCAAGTCTTAAAAATGATCTCAAAAAACGTATGTACGGATTAGATTTCTCTCAAACTTCACGGTGGGCCCCACCTAGGTTTCCCACGCAGGAACTTTCCCCGTCCCGACGGACCATCCCTTCCCCCACTCCCGTTGCTTGTTGCCTTTGGTATTCATAAGGAATTTGACCATACTAACCTCGAAGTTTGGGCAAATTACCTAGTAAGATTCAACCTTCAAATATCCTAAGAGTGGTCCTCTGCCAAGCTTCTGTAAATTACTTGGACCAAAATGCCCTTGTCCTCGTTTCAGCAGTTGTACGATTTTTTAAGGAATAAAAAGTTACGTCATATTTAATGCCAAGAAAGTGATGTGTATGGAACCCATTTTTTCGCGTGGGCAAGGACCAAACTAGTGGGGCTCACATGGATGTTTGCGTATAATCCATGCTGCCTATCCTTTTTGTTGTGTCATTTTAGGGCTAGGGCCCAAATATCAGCCTTAGCCAGAGCACGTGTGGGCCACATAATAGAAAATAATGGTGACAATGGAACCCACTGTAGAAACTTTCCAAGCTCACTGTGATGCTTGTTAGTTATGGATACTGCCCAAGTCAGGATTTTTTGGGACCACGGCGAGCTGGCCGACAAGGTGGATAGATCAGATCACCCCATTGTGGGGCCTTAAGCTATGGTACTAATGGTTTGGTATAAAAGGAAGTGAACACGTGAAACCACGATCCATGTAACATGATAACCACGACCCATATGGGCCCACATTGATGTATGTGTATAATCCATGCCGCCCATCCTTTTGGTTGTGTCATTTTAGGGGTAAGGTCAAATATCAGCCTAATCCAGCGCTCATGCAGGCCACAAAATAAAAAATAATGTTGATTGTCGAAACTTTCTAGGCTCACTTTGATGTTTGTTAGAAGTGGACTCTACCCAAGTCAGGACTTTTTGGGCCCACGACAAGCTGGCCGACAAGGTGGATGGATTGGATCACCCCATCGTGGGCCTTAAGTTATTGTACTAATGGTTTGGTAAAAAAGGAAGTGAACACGTTGCAAACCACAACCCATGTAACATGACAACCACGACCCATATAACATGGCAACTACGACCCAAGCAAACCACGACCCAAATGGACCTACATTGATGTATGTGTATAATCCATGCTGCCCACATTGATGTATATGTATAATCCATGCTGCCCACATTGATGTATGTATATAATCCATGGGCCCATTGTGATGTTTGTTAGAAGTGGACATTGCCCAAGTTATATGGGTCGTGGTTTTCATGAGTCGTGGTTGTTATGTTATATGGGTCATGGTTGTCATGGGTTGTAGTTGTCATGTTTTATGGTCGTGGTTGTTATGTTATATGGGTTGTGCTTGTCATCCGGGTCATGCTTGTCATGGGTCATAGTTATCATGTTATATATAGGTCGTGGTTGTCATGTTCTGTGGGTCGTGGTTGTCATGTTATATGGGTCGTAGTTATATATATGGGTAATGGTTGTCATCTGGGTCTTAGTTATCATATTATATGGGTCGTGGTTGTCATGTTATGTGGGTCGTAGTTGTCATGTTATGCGGATCGTAGTTATCATAGGTCGAGGTTGTTACGTGACGTGTGCAGTTCGCGGTTGTAACGTAGTAAGGGTCGATGTTGTCATGTTATAAGGATCGTGGGTTTTGTCGTGATTTATGTGTCGAATCCAATCTGTCCATTAGATTTAGAAATTTATTTAACGTAATGGGCCAAAAAATGAGTTACATCCAAAATATTATTTATGCCCCAAAAAGTTTTCAACGGTATGCTTTCAATTTCACTGCTTTCTATGGTGTGGTCCACATGAGCCTTTGATATGCTTCATTTTTGGCTCATCCCTTAAAATGATCTTTCAAAATGAATGGACGGCATGGATAAGATATATACATCACAGTGGGCCTATAAGATCATTCATCTTTACATATATAGGGCACATAAGTTACTAAAAATAACCTGACGTACTAAAATAACCTTCCCGAGATCTCGGGAGTTTGGACTCCTCCAGCTAATGTGACTTACTAAAACAACATTCCCGAGGTCTTGAGAGTTTACACTACCATAACATTTATTTTCCATCCAATCTGTTGATAACGTCACAAATACCTATATGAAGAGGAAAAACAAATTTCATGTTGATTCAAAACTTCTGTGACCCCCAAAAGGGTTTCAATGGTAAACGTTAAATCCCCCGCTACTTTTTGCAGTGTGGTCCACTTTATCCTTAGATCTATCTTATTTTTAGTCTTAAGCCTTAAGATGAGCTCGCCAAATGGATGGATGGTTTGGATATAACACATCCCTCATGATGGGACCCACAAAACTTGCTGACGTTAATACAAAAGCTATATAGTCGTGTGGTACACCAGCCAATCGGCTTTCGTGTCCCAAATGGAAACAGATTGGCTACTCCCCCTGCCACTAGCTATTGGTGCTGTGTGGGCCCCACCATGATGTACATGTTTCATCCATGTCATCCATCTATTTTTCCAGATAATTTATGGTATAAGACCAAAAACGAGGTATATCCCAATCTCAACTGGACCACATTACAAGAAACAGTGTTGAATAAGCATGGACCATTAAAAACTTTTGGGGCCATAAAAGTTTTGGATCAAGCTGATCTTTGGTTTTTCCTTCATCTGGTCCTTGATGACCTAATCAGTAGATTGGAGTCAAATAAACAGTATAGTGGGCCTTAGGAGGATTTTAATGGTGGATATCCAATCACCATTGTTTTCTTATGGTGTGGTCCACTTGAGATTTATATCCTTCTCATTTTTGGTATAAAACTCTAAAATAATTTGTAAAATGTATGAACGGAATGGATGAAACACATACATCATAATGGGGCCCACAAAGCACCGACCACCAGCCACGGGGCTGGTAGCAAGGGGAGTAGCCAATCCGTTTTCGTCCCGGATACGGACGCGGATCAGAGGAAGCGGAATGGCTGGTGTACCTCACACTAGTTATATAGCTGTTGTATTGACGTCAGCAAGTTCTGTGGGTCTGATCATGAGGTATATGTTATATCCAAACCGTCCATCCATTTGGCGAGCTCGTCTTAAGGCTTGATATGAGAAATAAGAGAGATCTAACTATCAAGTGGGCCACACTACAAAAAGTAGTGGGAGATTGAACGTCTACCATTGAAACCCTTTTTGGAGTCACAAAAGTTTTGGATTAATATGAAATTTGTTTTTCCTCTTCATTCAGGTCTTTGTGACCTTATGAACAGATTGGATGGAAAATAAACGTTATGGTGGGCCCTACGAATTGTTTAACGGTGAAAATCATTATCTTTGCTGCTATTTGTAGTGTGGTCCAGATGATCTTTGGATATTATTCATTTTTTGGATAATGGTCTAAAATGATCTCTAAAAATAGATGAACGGTGTAGATATAATAAATACATCACTATGGGGCCATGTAACTTTGATCTACTTTGAACCGTTCCGTGTCCTCGCACGACACGTACCTACAGCAGTTATATCTGGTGTGTGGTACACTAGCCAATCCGGTTCCGCGTCCGACGGACGCGGATTAGATACCGATAGGTTGAGTAGCAAGTCTACCAATGAAGTGACGTCACCAAATTCTGGGAGCCTTACTATGATGTATGTGTTGTATCCACATAGTTCATCCATTTTGAGATATCATTTTAGGGCATGAGCTAAAGGAGGGAGATAAAAATCTGTAATGGACCCCACCACAGGAAAAAGTGGGAAGAGCGTTGAAACTATCCTAAAGCCCAGCATAGTGTTTATTTGAAATCCAACCTGTTCAAAAGTTTAAAAAGACATGAAAGAAGGGAAAAAACAAAATAAAGCTTGATCTAAAACTTTTGCAGCCATTAGAAGTTTTTAATGGCGGGCATCACCGTCCCCACTATTTTCTATGCTGGGGTCCACTGGAGCTTTGGATTTAACTCATTCTTTGGGTATTGCCTAAAATGATCTCTCCAAATGGATGGAAGGCGTGGATACAGAACATACATAATGGTGGGGCCCACAGAACTTGGTGACGTCACTTCAGTAGCGAGTTTCGCTAATCGACCTCTCAGTTGCTAATCCGCGCCCGTCCAGTACAATACGGTCACATTACCCCACAGTCAGGTAGCTGGAAGAGTCCATATACCCAAGACCTCGGAAGGTTATTTTAGTAAGTCACGTTACTCGACTTACCCATCCCAATATATGTAGAGATGAATGGTCTTATTGGGCCCACTGTGATGTATATATTTTATTCATGCCGTCCATTTATTTTAAACGATCATTTTAAGGAATGAGCCAAAAAATGGGGCATATCAAAGGCTCATGTGGACCACACCATAAAAAGTAGTGAAATTGAAAACCTACCATTGAAAACCTTTTGGAGCATAAATTTTTTGGATGTAACTCATTTTTGGCCCATGAAGTTAAATTAATTTCTAAATCCAATGGACGGATTGGATTCGACACATAAATCACAACATGACCCACAATCCTTATAACATGACAACATCCACGAACTGCACACGTCACATGTCACCACCTCGACCCCTATAACATATTAACTACGACCCATATAACATTACAACCACAACTCATATCAACCACGACCCATATAACATGACAACCACGGCCTATATCAACCACGACCCATATAACATGACAACTATGACCCATGACGACCACAACCCGGGTGACAACCACGACCCATATAACATGACAACTACAACCCGACTCGTGACAACCACGACCCATATAACATGATGACCTCGACCCTTGCTACATGACAACCACGATCCATTCGAAGGGTCGTGATTCACATGCACAATGGATCGTGGTTTTCATCTACAAAAGGTCATGGTTAACAACAACGATCCATAGTGAATGTGAACGTGGTCCACTCGGGACTCGGATCTGTCTCATTTTTTGCTCATAGCATGAAATAATATGGAGAAGGTGGTGGACGGCGTGGATTAAACATATACATCAAGGTGGGGTCCATGTCAAAAAAAAAAGGTGGGGTCCACGACGCATGGCAACCTCGACCTTTATGAATTGCACACGTCACATTACAAACACGACCCATATAATATCGACCAATATAACATGATAACCACGACCCGTAACAACCACGACCCATATAACAGGACAACTGCGACCTATATAATAGGACAACTGCGACCCGTATAACATAACAACTGCGATCTATATAATAAGATAACTGCGACCTATATAACATGACAACTGCAATCCATACAACTGCGACCCATATAACATGACAACTGTGACCCATATAACAGGATAACTGCGACCCACATAATAGGACAACTGCGATCCATACAATTGCGAACCATAGAACAAGACAACTGCGACCCATACAACTGAGACCCATATAACAGGACAACTAAGACCCATATAACATGACAACTGCGATCCATACAACTGTGGCCCATTTGGGTCATGGTTTGCATGGGTCATAGTTGTCATGTTGTATAGGTCGTGGTTGTCATGTTCTATGGATTGTGGTTGTCATGTGGACCACCAGATGAAAACAATATTGATTGGATATCCACCATTAAAATCCTCCTAAGGCCCACTGTATTGTTTATTTGACATCCAATCTGTTGATTAGGTCATACAGACACAGATGAAGGGAAAAAAAGATCAGCTTGATCCAAAACTTTTATGGCCCCCGAAAAGTTTTTAATGGTCTATGCTCTTTCAACAGTGTTTCCTGTAATGTGGTTGACTTGATATTAGGATATACCTCATTTTTGTCTCATACCAAAAAATGATCTGGAAAAATATATGGACGGCATGGATGAAACACATATATCATGGTGGGGCCAACAAAGCACCGAACACCAGCCATTGGGCGGTGGCAGGGGGGGTAGCCAATCTGTCACTTTCTTGGATTTGCAATAAGAAGGTAACTTCTTATTTACTCCAGGATTGTACGATTCTGAACCAAGGACAGAGGCATTTTTGTCTGAAATAATATTCAAAAGTTGTTAGAAGGCCACTCTTAGAATATTTGAAAGGTTGAATCTCGTTAGGTAATTTGGCCAAACTTCGAGGTTTGTACGGTCAAATTCCTGTATTTATACTGCCTGAATGTTCCATCTATATCAAGTATCGCCCTATAGTAGAAGTCTTCCGTTAAAACAAGGTTCGGCGGCGTGAGATTGACTATGCTTTGATTCCTTCGTAGGATGTAAATGTAGCCCGATTGATTGAAGATCACCTGATAACCCGATAGATTTGTATTGATCGAATAATAACCTTCGTAAGCATTTCCAGTTGGGAGTGATAAGCGATTGAGAACGAGATTACCATCGGGCAAAAAACGGAGCTCGAACATTCCAATTGAGTAGTTGGTCTCTGTCATACGAGGAGAAAGCTTGCCACCGAAATTCAACACCTGTGTCGGCGAGATGGTGTCTGTCGGCTCGTCGAAGCTTCCCATCTATCGACGGAATCACTGCTTGATAGAATGAAGTTGCCAGTGTTGAGCATGGCAGCATAAGAGACACTACCATTTATAAATTTGGGTTCCCATATCAACTGTCCATGATGGTCCTGGAGCACAAGCCGTCCATCTTCTGTGAGCTGGACCATCGATCCTTGTTGCATTGGATTATCTCTGTTAGCGAACCAGACCATAGTCTTTTTGTGTATTTTGTCGAACCAGATTGCTAGCAAGAAGAGATTTCTGTTGGTGAGATGATAGAATCCGAAAGCGAAGTCACCAGAGGGCGAGACCCAAGAAGAGTTTTGGCCGCCCGCAGAGAGAGACGATCCCAAGCTTACGTTGTGGTTAATTTGGCCTTATACCAAAGAGTGGAAGAAGCAGAAGGAAGAAGAAGAGAAGATGAGAAAGAGCAGCAACCATTGGTGGAAGGATGGTATTGCTAGTGTTACAGGCAGGAAGCTCAGCTCTCGATGCTCTGTGGCTAGAGAAGTTGAAGTTTTCTCCAATACATCCCGACACATTAGAGGAAGGTAATCGGGGATTCTAGCTGTTGGATTTGAGCCTTTTCCGATGGAAGAAACCGTTTATTTGAATGGGCTTTACTTGGATGGGGAATGACCAAAATACCTCTTAGATTGAATATTCAAACCCACAGACTGTAGAAAGTTTATGGCGACCGTTCATGTTCAAAGCAATAGAGCCAAATTATAAAAGGTTTTAAATAATCCAGCGAAATTTGGATTTGTATTTTTTCGACCGTAAAAAGTGACTTGTCATATGAACGGCTTAGATCATTGGAAAATGACTGAAATTCAATGGCTAAAGTCCCGAAGTATCCTATTTTAATCCGCGAGGATGTAATCGAGCAAACCTCAGACAAGTCATTCAAGTCATGGATGCAGTCTTCTGGTGAAGGACGGTACGCTGATTAAGTGGACGCGGATTGCGTAATAGCCGTCTGTCCCACCATGTTTTATTGGTTTTATCCACACCGTCCATCCATTTTCCGTATAGTTTGTTGGTATAAGGCCAAAAAAAAAAAAAATGATGCATATCCAAGGCTTAAGTGGGCCACACTACAGGAAGCAGTAGTGATAACGACGCTCACGGTTGAAACCCAGGGCCCAACATGATGTTTATTTTCCATCGAATCTGTTCATAAGGTCACATAGACCTGAATGAACGGAAAACACCAATATCAGCTTGGTCCAAAACTTCTGTGGTTCACTTAAGCTTTTGATCCGCCTCTTTTTCGGCTTATACCTTAAAATGATATGGAAAAATGGTGAACGGTGTGGATAAAGCACGTACATCACGCTGGCCCCTCATAGGCCAACCGAGCTCGGGACAGGCGTGGTGGCACCCAACGCAAGTCCGGATTATGTAAGGTCCAGGTAACGAAGCGCTGTCAGGAGCCAGTGCACCAGACCAGACGCATTTTATTGCATGGGCTAAAAGATAGGCCCAGACCAAGCTTAAGGGGGCCAAACGTTCATTGTGAGGATTATACACCCACCATACCATTGCTGGGCCCACTTTGAGATTAAATTTTTTTGTCATGTATCGTAAAATGAGGAGGCAAAACAAATGAGGTTGGATTTCTCACAAACAACAAAATGGGCCCATATGGTTAGAGGTTAGTGTGGCAGCCCATGGATCAAATCGTTTTGACTACTGAGGGAAGATCGCCAAATGCCATAAAGTGGGAGCAATTTTGTTAATATCAAAAATACAAAACCGATTCATATAGTTAACCAACAGCAGGCGGTTTAATGTCTAACCATGAAAATTATAGGTGAGTTTTGGGAATTAGTTCAAAAGCTAAAGGTTTTAGGTTCTTAGTTGAAAGACACGTGGTCATATAGAAAAATCCATTTTTTTCTCCTTAGCTTTTTAAGCTCTTCAGTCTTCCCTTGATTTATTAGAAGGCTAAGTTGGGTGGTGTTTACTAAAATATCCCAACCTAAGCTATTAGTAGCATTGATCCTTTGTTCAAACTTCTAGACCATTACTTTTCAAGTAAAATGGTAATACCCAAATGAATTCGTCTATGACTTTCTAGTGTTTATTTTTATTTTTTTTATTTTTTATTTTTAATTTTATAGATGAATTTTTATTTATATTTTTCAGTGCTAAATGGAATGATATGTGAACATTTTCCATGTGCCAATACATGTGAATGTGTATATATGTGTCTCATATGCTTAGGTTTTTTATGTAGAGCGGGTCACGGATAGTTTCATGGCCAAGATGGATCAGAAAAGGCCCGGTCGACGACAGAAGTGATCCAGACCGTTGGACCTTAGATCGGGCGTATTTCGCAATTCGGAATGAGTTAGCTGACGTAAAATATATGATTTTGGAGTAGAACGAGCTACTTTAGCCAACCAACTCTGCAATGCCAGGTTGCACAGCCTGAAATTGCAAAAAACCCCTGGATCAACTGTCGTTTCCCTATTTTAATTTCGTTTTTACTATAAATAGTAAGTTTTAGTTTGATTATAACTCTTCATCCATCAGGCTTTAGGAGTTGCGCCAAACGTGAAAAAAGATTAGAATAATTAGGGGAACGGTTTGGTGAAGCCAAATAGGACACTCACTATTTTTGGCCGAAAACCTTGCGCACTAGTAAACATCACAACCGTCTATAAATAGTAAGTTTACTATTTATAATAAGTCGCGATTTCTAGGAGTTTTAGTTGTAGTTTGATTCTGATTTCTTTCTCATTGCTTGGTACCCCTATTTAAAGGGTTGTGAATTCGCTTTTAGTTATTAATTAATCAATTTCAAATTTCTTAGAATTTATTTTTATTTTCTGCTTTCTTTTCTCGTGAATTCGAGAAGTCTCTGTGAGGAGTCCAAAGAAGCTCCGTGGATTCGGAGTAGTTATCCTCATCACGTTCATCTCTGCGTCAGTTTTATATTTTTCTTAATTGAACTATGCCATTAATCTATTGATTTTGGGTCGTGTGTAAGATACGGGGTCATGCAAAAGTCATATGAGTATAATTTTTGGCAATATATAAATTGAGATACATACGTCGGAGGTTCTGTTTTAGTTATTACAAGTCATGTTTGAAATTCTATGTGCCCATGTATCACTGATCATACACTGCCAGAGTATCAATGTTTTTCTCATGCAAAAAGGGCTGCAATACTTTTTTTTTTTTTTTTGTTGTTATTGTTGTCTTGGTGTCGTGTGATGTTTAATATATAGGCTCTTAAAATTCATGCGCTTCGCATATCTCAACTTTTATTGAACCGAGTAAATTGTAGAACCCATCATTTCCAAGTCACAGTACCAAAATAAGAGATCCCAAAAAAATTCTTGATCATTAATTCATGGACAATTGTTTGTTGAAATTGGACTCCAGTAGATTTCATCTTTAAATATCTACAATCGGATGTTTAGATTATCAAATAAGTATGATATATAGTACATGATAAATCTAAATTAGTGCCTGTAATTTGAATATTTAAATAATATTAATTATACACCACATATACAATTTTGAATACCTGGGCATCAGTAGTCATATCTTGTAACTGGACTTGCTTGGTATTTGATCTTCTTCACAGACACCAATCAATGTTGTTTACTTACAGAATTAAAAAAAAACTTTCGTTCTTTAAAACGTTTAAAAGGCTTTTAAATTGAATCCAGTATATTCACGGGCGTACGAATATGTGGATTGATTATATACTTGAATGGCTAATAGTTGATGACATACACATATACATTTATGCATATTCACATATATATCCGAATTTTTAGTTCTAAACATTTCAAGTAAAATCGAATATTGAACACATTCGTCTCCAATTTTTAGCCATTTTTTTGTATTTTATGGCCCAATTTTTATTTGTATTTTTAATATGAATGTTTGCGGTATTGAATAATTGCTAACTATGGTCATATGTTTGCCTTCCTTGGCCTTCGCCTAGTTTACCACCAATCCAAACTTAGCAAATTAATCTAAACATGTCATTAATCTGTTAAGTTTTTTATGTAGAGCGGGTCGTGAATAGTTTCATGGCCAAGATGGATCAGTAAAGGCCTGGTCGATGACAGAGGTGATCCGTACCGTCAGACCTTAAATCGAGCATATCTCGTAATTCAGAATAAGTTATCTGACGTAAAATATATGATTTTGGGGTAAAACGAGCTACTTTAGCCACCCAACATAGGCCGGGTTGCGCAAGACGGATTTGCGAAATACCACAGAGTAACGGTCATTTCCCTATTTTTATTTAGTTTTTACTATAAATAGTAAGTTTTACTTTGATTATAAATCTTTATCTATTGGGCTTTAGGAGTTGCACCCAACGTGAAAAGTACTTAGAATAATTAGCCGAACAGTTTGGTGAAGCCAAATAAGACACTTACTATTTTTGGCCGAAACCTTGTGCACTACTGGAAATCATGACCGTCTATAAATAGTAAGTTTACTATTTATAGTAAGTTGCGAATCCTAGGAGTTTTAATTGTAGTTTGATTTTGAAATTTCTTTCATTGCTTAGTATCCCTATTTAAAGGGCTGTGAACTTATTTATTTCATTCATCAATCAAATTACAAGCTTTATAGAATTTATTTTTATTGCTTTCTTTTCTCGTGAATTCGAGAAGTCACTGTGAGGATTCTATTCGGAGTAGTTATCCTTGAGGAAGACGGTGATCGACCTTATCATGTTCATCTTTGCATCAATTTTGGGTCATGTGCATAACATTGGAGATGTGTGAAAAGTTTGTATATCCCATCTCCAAGATCACCTAGCACCAAAATGAGGTTGATCAACTCAGCAGATCAGCTATACTATGAAAATTATTGGAAGGCTAAGAATCTAAATTCATGTATACATATGACCTAGCTGAAGTGATGGATGATAAAAGGAGAGGAGTTATTTGCATATGGCAAAAAGGAAGGGTGGTAGGCGGGCCATTCATACACATCATGAGCCATGAACCATAATGTGTAGCGAGTTGGCTTGGTTTACATGTAATAATTGCCCACCTTTTACGTAACTTTAGGACACGTGGCATCCGCATGATCCCAAGTAAAACCGTATAAATTTTAAATCAAGCATCACACAACTTTAACTTTTGTACATAGTACTGAAAAGGAAGGGTAGTTTGTGGGCACGTTGTTAAAATGCGTTCACCTTTCTTGAATCGTGGAGGATGAAAGATTGCATCCATGTCAAGCAAACATAAAAAAGAGTTCGAAACTCCTCGTCCTTCATGACATTTTAGTAATTATCTCTTGCTCTTGCATGGTGTTTTTGTAAATTTTCTCATGACACTTTTTTTAGAGAAATTTACAAAAAGTACCGCTTAATATAGAATTTACATTACCATATCTTTTTTTATTATTTTTTATTTATTATTAAAGGTTTAAGAAAAACTACCTCATTGTTGTAAGTAATTATCATTAAAGTATCTTCCCTTAAATTTACAGTGGTTGGGGCTGGCCTTGCGAGAGTTAAGGGGCAGCGGCAAGAGTGGGCCCCACTATGATGTTTATGCAAAGTCCATTGCAACCACCAATTAAGTTACCCCTATTAGGGCCGTGCTTAAATTTTAACTCATGATTCAGGTGGAACAGACCATTGAAAACAGTGTACAGGCAACACTTACCCACCAAACTGTTTCGTTGGTATGGCCCACATGAATAATGGATAAGCTTGATTTTTAGACCTAGGCCTATATTTTGGTGTGTCATCTAAGTGGTAGGAGTGGATTTCATATAATCATCATGGTGGGCCCTATAAAAATTAAGGGTAGACGTCTCTGTTAATTATTTACTTTGGTGTGGCCAAATAAATTACAAGTTAGCCTGATCTTTTTGGCACTAGAATGAAGTTGGGATTACATGTATCTAATTGTGAAAGTGGATTTCACATACATATAACGGTGGACCCTGAAAAAAAAAAAAAATTTAAGGGTGGGCATCCCACCCCAATTATTATAAAGAAAATAGAAGAAAGTTGAAAAAGGAAACATTGATTTTTTATGGGTCCAATGTGACATGCATATATGTCATATCATGATAATCAGGTTGACTCATGATTTAGGTGGGCCGCACTAAAGGAAACAATTAAGGAAAAAGGGCCAGGCCTAACTTAGGCTGGGCCGGGCTGTATAAGGAAAAAGGGTGAATGATTAAAGATTTGCAAGTCTAAATTTAAAATCTTCCGAGGTATCCATTCTAACCACGACAAACCCATTTATATGAATGGTTTGATTGTAGAACATGACTCAGAAAAAAAAAAAAAAAAAAAAAAAAAAAAAAAAAAAAAAAACAAAGCTTTTCAACTATCATGTGTGTTAAATGGAACTGCTCATAAATATCTTTTAATCTTCATTGCTGTTACAATGGTAGCCCACCTGATGATTTGACCAGGCCCAGCCATTCACCATTGGCTTGACTTTGCCCAGTCCAACCAAATATTGAGCCTATATTTCCAGCCTCAGCCCAACCTTAGGCCAAGTCAAGGGGCCAAGCCCTGGCCCTAAGGGGCTGGGCAGCCTGGCTCATTGCCATCCCTACTCAGCTGGATATCCATTTGAGTCAAGTCTTTGGATTTTGACTACTTCAGCCTTCCAACTCATCCAAAGGCGCATTTAAATAATTACTCAGAAATTGCTTTGGTAGCCTACAAATGATTCAAACTAATCTGTCAAAATTATGAGCACCGATTTAGATATTTCACGAACAAAAGATTACTTTGATAATTTGGTTTTTGAAAAATTAGATTGCTGGACATCTAATCGACTGCTACAAATAAATAAATAAATAAATAAATTTAAAAAAAAAATAAAATTCTAATAATCTTATCTCTAAAATCAAGCGTCCAAGATTTTTCATTCAAGCTGATTTTTACATTGTAACTTAAAAACAGTAAGTTTCACAATTTAGCCGTTTTAATTTGATATAATATCCGCCACTTTACAATTTCTAAGTGCCTGTCTATCAAGTGTCATATGCAACCAGAGTATCAAATAACTTTTGAAAAGTAAAACTCTCTATATCAATGCAACTAGCCGATTGGTAAACATGGTGTATGCGTGTGCAAGCGCGTAGAACTGGTGTAGCACCATTTAAAAAATAGTGGTGATTATTCAACCACACAAGTCATGGTTCCACGGATAATATTGATTGTCAACTATGCTCCTTACCAACTATTCATGAAGCTTGACCACGAAATCTACATAGAGATTATGTCAATCTTCTAATATTTTGATACTTCAGCCTTCCAACTCATCCAAAGGCTCATTTAAATAATTACTCAGAAATTGCTTTCGTAGCATACAAATAATTCAAACTAATCTGTCAAAATTATGAGCACCGATTTAGATATTTCATGAACAAAAGATTACTCTAATAATTTGGTTTTTGAAAAATTAGATTGCTAGACATTTAATCGACTGCTAGAAATAAAAAAAAGAAAATTCTAATGATCTTATCTCTAAAATCAAGCATCCAAGATTTTTCATTCAAGCTGATTTTTACATTGTAACTTAAAAACAGTAGGTTTCACAATTTAGCCGTTTTAATTTGATATAATATCCGCCACTTTACAATTTCTAAGTCCCTGTCTATCAAGTGTCATATGCAACCAGAGTATCAAATAACTCTTGAAAAGTAAAACTCTCTAGATGAATGCAACTAGCCGATTGGTAAACACGTAGAACTGGTTTAGCACCGTTTAACAAATAGTAAAAATAGTGGTGACTATGTTGCGCAGCACGCCAACAACGCAGTGAGCCTAGATCCAATCTAAGGCCTCACCCACAAACGATAGATAGGAAGAAATATAAACTAGAAATAGATCAAAGCAATCCAAAACAAACCACAAGACAAGATATATGTGGAAAAATCCCAAACTAGGGTAAAAAACCACGGATGCAAAATTCCACTATGAAGAGAAACGAAGATTACAAGGCAATATACTAACCTCTCTCTTGGAAGTACAGAGAAAATCCTTTGCCCACACCTCAGAATAATTTTCTAAAATTCACCTTAACCTAAAATAGCCCTTGGGACCCCAATTTATAGTTTTGGCAACTTCCCTTTCCGCATCCCAGTTGCGAAAGGACTTGCGACACGAAATCCGCGAAACTCCTTTCGCATCCCAGTTGCGAAAGGACTTGCGACACGAAATCTGCGTAACCTCGACTGGTCGTGGGCGGCCCCAGATGTGGCTCCACTTCTGATGTAGAGCGGGTCGCGGACAATTACATGGCAAAGATGGATCAGAAAAGGCCCGGTCGGCGACAGAAGTGATCTGGACCATCAGACCTTAAATCAGGCGTATCTCGCAATCCGGGATGAGTTAGCGGACGAAAAATATATGATTTTGGGGTAGAACGAGCTACTTTAGCCAACCAACCCCGCTACGCCGGGTTGCGACGCTCGGAATTGCGAGAAACCCCTGATTTCACGGTCGTTTCCCTGTTTCAATTTCGTTTTTACTATAAATAGTAAGTTTTAGTTTGCTTATAACTCTTCATCCGTCGGGCTTTAGGAGTTGCGCCCAACGTGAAAAGAGCTTAGAATAATTAGGAGAACGGGTTGGTGAAGCCAAATAGGACACTTACTATTTTTGGCCGAAAACCTTGCGCACTAGTAGACATCACGACCGTCTATAAATAGTAAGTTTACTATTTATAGTAAGTCGCGAATTCTAGGAGTCCTAGTTGTAGTTGGATTCTGATTTCTTTCCCATTGCTTAGTACCCTTATTTAAAGGGTTGTGAACTCGTTTTTAGGAATTATTAATCTATTTCGAATTTATTTAGAATTTATTTCTATTTTCTGCTCTCTTTTCTCGTGGATTCGAGAAGTCTCTGTGAGGAGTCCAGAGAAGTTCCGTGGATTCGGAATATTTATCCTCTTGAGGAAGACGGTGCTCGACCTCACGTTCCCCCCTGCGTCAGTTTGGTATCAAAGCGAGGTTTCTCCTCGGGTCGATGGCTTCTAACGACGGGTCGGGCAACAATCCCATAGGCGGTGCTCCAGGAAATTTTCCTTTAACGGCGGCAACTTTCAAGCAGCGCAGCAAGAGAATCGACAAGCCATGCAAGGGCTGCAGGCTTCCATGGACCGCATAGCGAATCTCTTGGCAGAAACCCTAGGGCAACTCCGTGTTCCTGGTGGTAATCCTCCACCACCAATTGCTGAAACCCGTAATCGCCCTGATCGCAGGATAATCCCAGCAGTGCATCCAAGGGCCGTCCCTGAGGACGGGGGCTCCAGTGAAGAGGAGATCGATGACGTGATCTTCCAACACCCCAGGCAGGGCGGCGATCGGTAGATCGAGACTTCAAGATACGGGTTGATATTCCTAACTTCAATGGCCAGCTACACATTGAGGATTTTCTCGATTGGCTTTCTGAAGTTGAGCGATTTTTTGACTATATGGACATCCCTGAAACAAAGAAGGTCAAGCTTGTGGCCTACAAGTTGAAAGGAGGAGCTTCAGCTTGGTGGGAACAACTGCAACTCGCACGAACCAGGCAGATGAAAGCACCAATCCGCACATGGCAACGAATGAAGCAGCTACTACGTGCCCGATTCCTCCCTAGCGATTACGATCAGGTATTATTCCAACAATACCAAAATTGTCGACAGGGTAGTCGGTCGGTGAGAGAGTACGCAGAAGAATTTTACCGCCTGGCGGCGCGCAACGATTTGGTCGAGACTGAATCGCAGCAAGTCGCCCGATTCAACGGTGGATTGCGTATGGCGATCCAGGATCGGGTCCAGATGCAGTCCGTCTGGACGATGAATGATGCGATCAAGTTGGCTACTCGGGCAGAAGCGCAACTTGAACGTTCTAACACACGGGCCTATCCTACTGCGAGGATCACTGCGGCAGGTCCACCCCAGGGAGCTCCACAGCCTAAGGGGAAGGAGCCCGTAGGAGCACGCACTCAACCTCCTATGTCTGAGAACCGAGATCAGGGAAGCGGGCAAGCTAGACCCCAAAGGGGCGTATCGACTGCTGCTGGCACAAGTACAATCCCGAACCCTTATGCTCGGCCAAGGCCCAACAACTGCTATCGTTGTGGCCAGCCCGGCCACCTGTCAAATACTTGTCCCCAGCGAAAAGTGGCAAACCTCGCCATTAATGATGGTAGTGCTGATAACGCTTATGAAGATCCAGATATTGAAGAACAGGAGCATACCGCCGAGGACGAGGTAGATGATTCAGATTGGGTTCAGCAAGATCACGGCGAGTCGCTCGTCGTGAGGCGGCTATTATATGCGCCAAGAAAAGAAGTGCATCCACAGCGGCATAACATCTTCCGCACTAGGTGTACGGTGAATCGAAAGGTTTGTGATGTGATCATTGACAGTGGAAGCAGCGAGAACATTGTCTCCAGGGGCATGGTGGAAAAATTGCAATTGAAAACAGAGCGTCATCCCTCTCCATATACAATCGGTTGGATCAAGAAGGTCAGCGAAACAAAGGTAACTGAACGGTGCACCATATCCTTTTCAATTGGCAAACATTATAAGGATGAAGTAGTATGCGATGTGGTTGACATGGAAGCATGTCACATACTACTCGGTCGACCCTGGCAATCTGACCGTGACGCCACTCATAAAGGGCGAGATAACATATATATCTTCGTCAAGGACGGCCGGAAGACCATATTGGCCCCTATGGATCCAGAAGGACCACCTGAAACTTCTAAAGTGGAGGGTCGTTTTCTCTTAACCATTCGGGACTTCGTGGAAGAATCCAAAGAAACAGGACAGACTTATGCATTAATTGTAAAAGGGGAAGAACTCGAGCCTACCATCATCCCTGAAAGACTAAGGCCCTTGTTACATGAATTCCAAGAAATCTGGCCCGAGGACCTTCCCGATGGGTTACCCCCTATGCGAGATATCCAACACCATATCGACCTTGTCCCTGGGTCCAGTTTACCTAATCGTCCTCATTATCGAATGAGCCCGAATGAGTGCGAGATTCTGCAGGGACAAGTGGAGGAACTGATCCGTAAGGGTCTTATTCGAGAAAGCATGAGCCCATGTGCTGTACCAGCTCTGCTAACTCCAAAGAAAGATGGGAGTTGGCGCATGTGTGTCGACAGCCGGGCCATCAACAAGATCACCATAAAATACAGGTTTCCTATACCACGGTTGGATGATATGTTGGATATGCTAGAGGGCGCAAAAATATTCTCTAAATTGGACTTAAGGAGCGGCTACCATCAGATTCGAATACGGCCGGGTGATGAGTGGAAAACAGCCTTCAAGACCAAGGAAGGATTGTACGAATGGATGGTCATGCCTTTCGGTCTTTCTAATGCGCCTAGCACATTCATGAGGTTGATGAACCAAGTTCTGAAACCTTTCATTGGGCGGTTCGTTGTGGTTTATTTTGATGATATTTTGATATACAGTCAAGACGAAACCACCCATATGGAGCACCTCAAGAAGTCCTTCAAGTGCTCACTGAAATAAATGTACCTCAATTTAAAAAAGTGTAGCTTCATGACTGATAGCCTATTGTTTCTGGGTTTTGTGGTTACATCCACGGGCATTCGAGTGGATGAGGAAAAGGTGAAGACAATCAGAGAATGGCCGGTTCCCAAAAATATTCACGAAGTACGAAGTTTCCATGGACTAGCGACATTCTATTCTATCGTCGGTTCGTGAAAAATTTCAGTAGCATTGTGTCACCGATCACAGATTGCATGAAGAAAGGGCAGTTTCAGTGGACTGACGAAGCCGACAGGAGCTTTGCCGAAATCAAGCGCAGATTATCCACGACCCCGGTTCTTGTACTTCCCAACTTCGACAAACTGTTTGAAGTCGAATGTGATGCCTCATATGTCGGGATTGGGGGAGTTTTGTCTCAAGAAGGTAGGCCGGTAGCCTTCTACAGTGAGAAACTTAGTGATGCACGCAAGAAGTGGTCTACATATGAGATCGAGTTGTACGCGGTGGTCCAGGCACTGCGACACTGGCGACATTATTTGATTCAAAGAGAATTCATACTTTACACGGACCATCAAGCCCTCAAGTTTATTAATAGTCAAGCTAACATTAACCGTGTGCATGCTAGATGGATCTCATTTTTGCAGGAATTCACATTCGTGCTAAAGCATAAGTCAGGGCAACAGAACAAAGTAGCCGATGCGCTGAGTCGCCGTGCAACTTTGTTAGTCACTATGAGCAATGAAGTTGTCGGGTTCGATCGCCTCAAAGACATATATGCCGACGACGACGACTTCAAGGACGCATGGGTTAGATGTCAGGAAGGTCACCCCGGTGACTTACATATACAAGACGGGTTCCTTT
Source organism: Magnolia officinalis (assembly GCA_021015155.1). Classification (NCBI taxonomy): domain Eukaryota; kingdom Viridiplantae; phylum Streptophyta; class Magnoliopsida; order Magnoliales; family Magnoliaceae; genus Magnolia; species Magnolia officinalis. The sequence goes on along the minus strand of JAJHSJ010000001.1, from coordinate 2,828,038 downwards.
TTAAGGGAAATCGACTATGTATCCCAAAGAGTTCGCTAAGGGAACAGATAATCCAAGAGCTACATGGAGGTGGCCTCAGTGGACACCTTGGGCGAGACAAGACGCGAGCTCTTGTGGAAGAACGGTATTACTGGCCGCAATTGGTACGTGATGTGGGAAAGGCAGTCCAACGCTGTTATATTTGTCAGACTTCCAAGGGGCAATCTCATAATACGGGCCTCTACACCCCGTTACCCGTGCCTGACGGCCCTTGGGAGGATTTATCTATGGACTTTGTGCTTGGTCTCCCACGAACACAACGCGGCATGGATTCGGTGTTCGTGGTAGTAGATCGTTTTTCCAAGATGGCGCACTTTATTCCATGCAAGAAGACTCTCGATGCAACACACGTGGCGAATTTATTCTTCAGAGAAATTGTGCGGCTACACGGGGTTCCCAAGACTATTACTTCTGACCGTGACACGAAGTTCATAAGCCACTTTTGGCGGACTTTGTGGACTCGATTCGATACACGCCTTCAGTTCAGCAGCGCGTACCACCCACAGACTGACGGTCAAACTGAGGTTGTGAATCGCACATTGGGAAACCTCCTTCGATGTATTTTAGGAGAAAAACCAAAGCAATGGGATTTGGCCTTGTCTCAAGCGGAGTTTGCATTCAACAACATGGTGAATCGCTCGACAGGAAAATCCCCGTTCCAAGTTATTTACGGACGAGTACCTCGCCATACACTAGACTTGGTCCCTCTGCCCAAGCTCCCAGGCATGAGTATTGCAGCAGAACATATGGCAGACAAAATCATGGGCATTCATGCGGAGGTACAGAACAAGCTACATGCCTCGAACGAAAAGTACAAGGAGCAAGCGGACAAGCATCGGCGACAGAAAGTGTTCGAGGTGGGCGACCAAGTAATGGTCCATCTGCGCAAAGAAAGATTTCCGACCGGAACGTACAACAAGTTGAAGAATAAAAAGATTGGACCGGTACCAATCATCCGAAAGATCAATGACAACGCTTATGTTGTTGATCTTCCAGATGATATGGCGATCTCACGAACTTTCAATGTTGCGGACCTGACTGAGTATCATGAACCAGCGCATAATGATAACTCGAGGACGAGTTCTTTTGAAGTGGAGGAGACTGATGTAGAGCGGGTCGCGGACAATTACATGGCAAAGATGGATCAGAAAAGGCCCGGTCGGCGACAGAAGTGATCTGGACCATCAGACCTTAAATCAGGCGTATCTCGCAATCCGGGATGAGTTAGCGGACGAAAAATATATGATTTTGGGGTAGAACGAGCTACTTTAGCCAACCAACCCCGCTACGCCGGGTTGCGACGCTCGGAATTGCGAGAAACCCCTGATTTCACGGTCGTTTCCCTGTTTCAATTTCGTTTTTACTATAAATAGTAAGTTTTAGTTTGCTTATAACTCTTCATCCGTCGGGCTTTAGGAGTTGCGCCCAACGTGAAAAGAGCTTAGAATAATTAGGAGAACGGGTTGGTGAAGCCAAATAGGACACTTACTATTTTTGGCCGAAAACCTTGCGCACTAGTAGACATCACGACCGTCTATAAATAGTAAGTTTACTATTTATAGTAAGTCGCGAATTCTAGGAGTCCTAGTTGTAGTTTGATTCTGATTTCTTTCCCATTGCTTAGTACCCTTATTTAAAGGGTTGTGAACTCGTTTTTAGGAATTAATTAATCTATTTCGAATTTATTTAGAATTTATTTCTATTTTCTGCTCTCTTTTCTCGTGGATTCGAGAAGTCTCTGTGAGGAGTCCAGAGAAGTTCCGTGGATTCGGAATATTTATCCTCTTGAGGAAGACGGTGCTCGACCTCACGTTCCTCCCTGCGTCAACTTCTCAACAGTCTCCCACTTGGAGACACATCTCCATAAACCTTTGTCTTCTTCATCCGGAGTGCACCACCTCCCCGTCTTCAAGCTTGAAGACCAATCAAAGCTGAACAGAGCTTCAGCTTCTCCCTTGTGACCGCCTTGGTCAGCATATCCACAGGATTCTCACTTATATGAATCTTCTCCAGAGCAATCGATCAATCTTCCAGTAACGAACGTATAAAGTGATATCTGATGGCAATATGCTTAGTCCTTGAATGAAAGGCTGAATTCTTAGCCAAGTGTATTGCACTCTGATTGTCACTGTACAGCTTGCAATCTGCTTGTTTCTTACCCAACTATTCCATAAAACTTTACATCTACACCATCTCCTTGCATGCTTCTGTAGCCGCAACATATTCTACTTCTGTCGTACTGATAGATACTATCTTTTGTAACTGAGAGACCCAACTGACTGCAGCACTACCCAGAGTAAAAACATAACCTGTAGTGCTTCTTCTGCTGTCGATATCTCCTGCCAAATCTGAATCCACGTAGTCTTGTAACTTGATTTTCGATCCACCATAACACAGCCCTACGTCCTTAGTACCTACCAAGTACCTAAGGATCTACTTCATAGCTTCCCAATGTTCCTTCCCGGGGTTGTTCATGAACCTGCTAACAACCCCCACTGCTTGAGCAATGTCTGGCCTCGTGCTCACCATAGCATACATGAGACTCCCAATAGCTGACGCGTATGGGACTTTAGCCATGTAGTCCTATTCCTCCTGCGTCTTTGCACCTCGCTCCTTAGATAGCTTGAAGTGGTTGGCTAATGGAGTGCTAACCGGCTTAGCACCTCCCATATTGAATCGATCAAGTACCTTGGCTATGTACTCTGCCTGTGACAAAACTAATTTCTTGTTTTCCCTGTCACGCTTTATCCTCATGCCTAAGATTTGTTTTGCAACTCCTAAATCCTTCATGGAAAATTCTTTAGACAATTGTCTTTTGAGATCTGAGATGTCGTCCATGCTTGAGCCAGCCACAAGCATATCATCAACGTACAGAAGAAAGATGATGTATGACGTATCAAACTTCTTCAAGTAACAACAGTGGTCTGCATGACATCTCCTAAAACCGTTTCCCGACATGAAACTATCGAACTTCTTGTACCACTGCCTCGGGGCCTGCTTCAGGCCATATAGACTCTTCTTCAGTCTACACACCTTATTCTCATTACCTGGTGCCACGTATCCTATCGGCTGATGCATATATATCTCTTCTTCAAGGTCCCCATGAAAAAAGGCTGTCTTAACATCTAGCTGTTCTAGATGTAAGTCCTCTGAAGCCACTATACTCAAGACCATGCGAATCGTAGACATTTTCACTACCGGTGAAAATATTTCAGTGAAATCGATACCTGCCTTTTGTTGAAACCCTTTCACAACCAATCTGGCATTGTACCGTTTCGAACCATCGTGCTCTTCCTTCAGTCTGTAAACCCACTTGTTATGAAGAGCTTTCTTACCCTTGGGTAGAGTGACTAGCTCCCATGTACGATTAGACTCAAGAGAGTCCATCTCATCATCCATGGCCTGCTCCCACTTAACCCGTATATCTGACTGTAACGCCTCTTCAAACACTCTGGCTCACCATTATCTGTCAGTAGTAGATAATGTAAGGAGGGTGAGTATCTGACCGTGGATCTCCTCTCCCGAGTAGACCTCCTCACAACTGGTGTATGCGGCTCTGCCTCATCCTGTGGCACTGTAACACCCTTGTCCGGTAACTCTTCCAACTCTACGAATTCCTTTTTCTCGGCCTTATTTTCCTACACACTGTCCTTATACATCACTTTTTCATTAAAGACTACGTCCTTGCTTCTGATGATTTTTCTGTTTTCTGCATCTCAGAACCTGTAGTCAAAATCATGTTACCCATAGCCTATAAACGTGCACCTCCTGGACTTCGCATCCAGCTTGTTTTTGTGCTCTGCATTAATGCGAACATATGAAGTGCAATCGAACACTCTGAGATGTGCAAGGTTCACTTCTTTCCCAGTCCACGCTTCTTCTGGTAGCCCACCATCCAATGGTGTTGTGGGACTTCTATTGATGAGATATGCGGCAGTATTCACAGCATCTGCCCAAAAGGTCTTGGGCAACCCTGCATGTAACCTCATGCTCCTGGTGCGCTCAAGGATGGTCCTGTTAATGTGCTCAGCCACACCATTCTGCTGTGGTGTCCCTGGAATCGTTTTCTGATGTTTGATTCCATTTGCTGCACAATACTCCTCAAACCTCTTATCACAATACTCTCCCCCATTGTCAGATCTGAGACACTTTACTATTTTACCTGTCTCATTTTCTACCATAACTTTCCACTTCTTAAATACATCAAATACATCAGATTTATGTTTTAAGAAGTAGACCCACAGTTTTCTACTAGCATCATCAATAAAGGTAACAAAATAACGTGAGCCACCAAGAGATAATACTTGTGCCGGTCCCCACACATTAGTGTGTACAAGCTCCAACAGATGTGTCTTTGGAGCGCGTCCCGTCTTCTTGAAGCTTACCCTCTTCTGCTTGCCATACACGTAGTCCTCGCAGAATTCCAAGTCAATAGACTTCAGCCCTGGTAGCTTCCCTTTTGACAATAGCACTTTCATCCCTTTCTCACTCATATGTCCCAGCCTCTGATACCATAACTGCCCATTCACTCCAGTTGATGCGACTGCGAGTGAACTATACGATCCTGAAGTCACGTACAAAGTACCTTCCTTTTTGCCTCGAGATATTACCAAGGCACCTTTTGTGATCTTCCAGGAGTCACTGGTGAATGTCGTCACATAATCGGTATCAGCCAACTGTCCCACTGAGATCAGATTACGTTTCAAACTCGGTACATGTCTGACATCCTTCAATTTTAAGACCGTTCCGTCTTTCTAATTTACATGAACATCTCCCTTTCCAACAATATTGCACGGCTCATCATCACCCAGGTAGACTCTCCCAAAGTCACCTGACACATAATCACGCAGAACTTCCTTACACGAAGTAGCATGAAACGAAGCACTCGAGTCTATAACTCAAGACTCATTTCTCGCATCAAGAGACAAGATCAACGCCTCTGTGTCGCTCTCCTCAGACAGATTCACTGAATCTTTCCCACCTTGAGAGCTTCTTTCTTGTTTCTTAAGCGCCCTGCAATCACGTTTCATGTGCCCCTTCTTGCCGGATGCCAACACCCGTCTTTGTCTTTCGGTCTCTTGGACCTATTCCTTGACTTAGAACGCCCGTATTTATTGCCTCCTTTGTTCAGCGATCTTCCTCTTCCTTCAACGTTTAGAGCATTCCCTGAATCCCCTGAAACTCCTGATGCCTTCCTTCTAGATTCTTCGCTGAGAATTAGACCGGCCACATCATCAAATTTCAGCTTGTCGATCCTGAAGAATTACTCATAGCAATCACCAAACCATCCCAACTGTCTGGCAAACTGGATAAGATTAATAACGCCCTGACCTCATCCTCAAAAGCAATGCCAACGGATTCCAACTGGCTCGTGACTGTATTGAACTCGTTTAGATGTTCAGTCACGCTCCCACCATCTGACATCTTCATGTTGAATAGTTGTTTCATAAGATGAACCTTGTTGGATGCTGAGGGTTTTTCATACATGGTGGCTAGGGCTTCCATTAATTCTTTTGTCGTTTTTACCTTGGATATATTGAAGGCGACGCTCTTAGACAAAGAGAGTCAGATCGTTCATAAAGCCTTCCTATCCAGTAAAAACCATTCATCACCTGTCAACTTTTCTGGTTTCTTCTCTTTCCTCCTAGAGGAATATAGAGGTCCTTCTGATACAGATAATCCTCCATCTGCATCTTCCAGAAGGCAAAGTTTGAACCATCAAACTTCTCAATTCTAGTTTTCTCATCTTCTGTCATCGCTCCCAATAGAACTAAACCAATAGCTCTGATACCAGTTGTTGCGCAGCACGCCAACAACGCAGTGAGCCTAGATCCAATCTAAGGCCTCACCCACAAACGATAGACAGGAAGAAATATAAACTAGAAATAGATCAAAGCAATCCAAAACAAACCACAAGACAAGATATATGTGAAAAAATCCCAAACTAGGGTAAAAAAACCACGGATGCAAAATTCCACTATGAAGAAAAACGAAGATTACAAGGCAATATACTAACCTCTCCCTTGGAAGTATAGAGAAAATCCTTTGCCCACACCTCAGAATAATTTCCTAAAATTCACCTTAACCTATAATAGCCCTAGGGACCCCAATTTATAGTTTTGACAACTTCCCTTTCCGCATCCCAGTTGCGAAAGGACTTGCGACACGAAATCCGCGAAACTCCTTTCGCATCCCAGTTGCGAAAGGACTTGCGACACGAAATCCGCGCAACCTCGACTGGTCGTGGGCGGCCCCAGATGTGGCTCCACTTCTCAATAGACTATTCAACCACACAAGTCATGGTTCCACGGGTAATATTGATGATTGTCTATGTTCCTTACCAACTATTCATGAAGCTTGACCATGAGATCTACGTAGAGATGATGTCAATCTTCTAATACTTTGAATTTGAACCACTCTCAATGTTATGTTTAACAATTTAATTGATAGCCACTGAAATTGGACGGTTAGGATTGCTTGATGAGTATGATTTTAGAAATATACTCTATTTACATTGGACGGAGCCTGATTGGATGAATGTAAGAGGCAACTCATGTAAACCCGGAAGCAGTTGCAGTCTGAGATAAGGATCCGCGCTATCCATGAATAAAAATTCATATGCAATGAAATCAAGCCAATCATCTTGTTGGGTTGTCCCATATTGTGAAACAAACGGATGGATGAGAGTGAATTTATGAAAATTCTCCACACAATGCTTGCTCATTCCCTCCGTTTTTGGGCCATAGCGTGCTTGAATTGTGAATCATTAGATGTATGCTTCAGATCAGGCACAGATTTGGGCTGAGGGAACCATTGGACATAAGTTAGGCATGAATATATGTTGAGGGAGCACACATGAAAAATCTTTATAGGAAAGTATACTCACATGACATTAAAGAAGGCATTTAGGGCATGTTTGGATGAACGGCTCACATGGTACAGCATTGTTTTAATATTAAAAAGTACAATATCGGCCGTTTGAATTTGAATTGAAATCCGCCTTTTCACTTTTTAGTATATTTTTAACCTTTTTTTTTTCCGGTTAATGGACAAATCTTACTTTATTTGTATTAATCGTATGATGTTCCTGGTTATTTCAGAGATCGTTTGGTTTATTATTCCTATACTTTTTTATTTTCAGTAATTTTTTTCTTTTTTCTTTATTTAGTTTAGTTCTGGGACATACTTAATCTGTGTTTCTGTTATGTCAAACCAGGTAATTAAACTTTTCAAATTAGGTATGTCAATGTTGTGGTGCGATAAACCATAGTAATCATGAGCCACATTCAAAGTGATTGGTGCTATGTGGGTCATACCATAATATATGTGTTGCATCCATTCTGTTCATCCATTTTTTTCACATGATTTTAAGGCTTGATACAAACTCATGAGAGGTATATGAATCAGAGGTGGAGCAGACCGCATTAACAGGAAAAGTGATTAGATATCCACCACTTAAATCCTCATATGCCCCACTCTACAAGGTAATTGCTATCCAATATATTGATTAGATCACAGAGGCCCAGATTAAGGGCTCATACAAACAGACAGATTGATCCATATAATCTCTTTAGATCTCGGATATACCTCATTTTGGGTATCATACCATATATTGATCTGTATAAGTAGATAGACGGTTTGAATGAAACACATTCATCATGGTGGGGCTCACAAAGCATCGAACAACCATTAGGTGGTGTCAGGTTCTGGTAGCCAATCCATCGGTGGTCCACAGCAAGTATTGTATGTGATTTGGTTATAGGCACTTTCAGTTCCATCCTTCAATAAATAGTGAATTAGGTATATCCACTAATTACATTTCCAACCCCACTCCGTACCAAACATTCTGCTTATCAATGATAAGACTCATCGATACAGTCTACAATGCCCGGAGTACATGTGCCATATTGCATAACAATGCAATACAGCCCTATATGCGAATCCAAACACACCCTTAACTGAGAGTGAAAACTTCGAGTTTTCATTACAATAGATAATGTATCATAGAACGGAATTGGATTGCAACCGAGCCTAGTGGAATCTTCAAGCGTACAACTAGATCTATGTGGGTCTCACCGTGTTGTATTTGTTTATCCAGGCTGTCCATACCCTTTCTATGATCATGTTAAGTTATGGGCCCAAAACGAGTTAGATCCAACATGGTAGTGGACCACACCAAATGGTAAGTTTGGGTTACATTAAATGCATAAATCATTAATGCAAATTGCATTAAAATTGCAAGAGTCATATCTAGTGTGGTCCACTCGAGCGTTGGATCTAGTTCATTTTTCAACCCATGTCTTAAGGGCTTGTTTGGCCGGGCTAATCCCATGGGATTAGGAGGGATGGGATGGATTTTAAGGTAATGATGGTGATGTCAGTGAGTTGGTTTAAGATCCATGGGATTGCTATATCCCAGTAGAAGTTCACTAAGTCTGTTTGGCACGCCCGGCATATCCCAGTATTTTAACTTCCAATCCGTCCAACCAAGGGATGGGATCAATTTTAAGGTAATGATAGTGGTATCAGTGGGTTGCTTTAAGATCCATGTGATTGCTTATATCCCCGGACAAGTTCACCGGGCCTGTTTGGCTCGCCATGCATATTCCAGGATATTGCGAGGGATGGGATCGGTCTGGCCAAACAGGCCCTAACATGATATGAGAAGAGGGATAGACGGCTTTGATAAATAGATTCTCCCCACATATTTGATCCGAATTGATCCGAATCTCAATGGGATTCGGTGAGGCTCTGATGTAACCGCTGACGGCATCGCCAGAGTCACTGGGTAGGCATGATTTTTGCTACATGGATCATCCGTACTAGGTTAAACCAGATGGACGGTCCTGATTGATAACAAAACCTAAACACGCGTGCATTAAAGATATGAATCGATAGATGGGGGAATTGTCAAACAGAACACAGACAGGACATGACGACAATGCCATCTCATTATTGTTGTGGACCTCACAGTCGTTCCCCGGATCCAGTGAATCCCCCTACGTAATTCTTGTATCAATGTGGAAGAGTATGTATGGTGATCTATAATTTATAAAGGTGGGCCCATGGTTAGATGATTTTACCCGTTGGCCTACTGGGACCCACTGTGCAAGGACCACGACACAGAAACTCAAGGAATAAGACAATCCTAACCTTTCAATGTATAGCCTGTGCTTAGAAGGTTAACAAGAGGAGTACAACAACATTCATTTTCAATTTAAGAGAAGCCCAAGATTCTATCTGTAATCTTTGAATTTGAGAGATTTTGTGGCCACCATCTATTTATAAAAAGTTTGATAAGGCCGATGGTCTGGATTAGAGGACCATGGGCTTACTCGCCCAAACTGAACATTTCGAACATACTGCGATAAGCTGAGTGGTTACTCTCCAAACAGGTGTTTGATCGATGTTAATTCCATCTCTTCTTTTATTCTTTCTATTGGTTTCGGTTGATTGTCAGTTTTCAGTCTCCTGCCCAAATAGTCAAAAGTATGCGAAGAGAACAGGACAACAATGGCATCTCATTTATTGTCGTGGACCCCACAGTTGCAGTCGTTCACCGGATCAACTGAATCTGCCTTCGTATTTCTTGTATCAATATGAAAGAGTGTGCGGTGCACTCAGGTATATAGTTTATAAAGGTGAGCCCATGGTTAGATGTTCCTACCCGTTGCCCTACTAGGACCCACTGTGCATGGACTGGACCACGACACATAAACTCAAGGAATAAGACAATCCTAACCTTTCAATGTATAGCCGGTGCTTAGACGGTTAACAAGAGGAGTACAACAACATCCATATTCAATTTTTAAAAAAGCTCTAGATTTTTCTGTAATATTTGAATTTGAGAGATTTTGTGGTCACGATCTATTCATAAAAAGTTTAATTAAGCTGATGGTCTGGATTAGAGGACCATGGGCTCACTGGTCCAAGCTGAACATTCCCAACATATTGCGATAAGCCGAGCGGGGTACTCCCCAAACAGGTGTTTGATCGGTGTTAATTTCAGCCTCCCACCCACCCGTCGCTCTATATACGGGAAAGGGATCGGCTACTCCCTTACCACTAGCAATTACTAGCCAATAGCTAGTAGTTCGTGCTCCATGGCCCCACCATAATATAATATATGTGTTTCATCCATGCCGTCCACCCATTATTAGCGATCAGTTTATGGTATAAGCCAAAAAACGAGGTTATCCCCTTTAAAATTACCTGGGAACAACAAAAGTTTCAGATCAAGCTAATATATATATATATATATATATATATATATATATATATATATATATATATATATATATTCCCTTCATCCAAGTCCGCATGATCTAATCAATGTGATAGATGTTTTTTAACGGTGGAAATTAAATCACTACTGTTTTTCTATGGTGTGGTCCATTTGAGATTTATATTTATCTCACTTTTGACAAAAGCCTTAAAATTATCTTTCAAAATGGGTGGACAGCGGAATAAAAAGACATACATTATATGTTGTGGTCTACTTGGGCTTACCTTACGTCAAGGCACGCCGAGGTAGCACAATCAGCGCCCATTGAAAATTTCTTACCATCATTCCACCGTCGCATATAGGTAACTAATTAATGGAGACGTTACGAAGGCAACATGTCCGCCTCACTGAATAGCTTTATCACGATTGGACGTGTGCGTAACGTAGCTGCAATAGCAGATTCCAGTTCATTCTAATTGGCCCGTCGTCAATGCATTTGTAGGATATTGGTTACTGATATTCGTGTTAGGACTTAAATCATCCCCCGTAACTGTTCTATTATCAATATGAAACAATCAAGCTCCGCAGTACCATAGTATTGAGTGTGTTACCTACACTCAGTACATCTTGTATGTCCCTCAATTTTCTGAATTGAGGCTAAAACTCAGCCCAATGGACAACTTAGGTGGAACACACCGCAGAGAAGAAGAGAGACTTGATGTCATATATAAGTCGTCGCATGCAGGGAGGACCATTGGTGCATATTCTCCATTAGATCCGTCCATTAAAGTGCCGAACACCTGATTGGCTGATAGGTATGATTTTCAACAGCTAGGCGTCCAGTGTGGGTGAGACTATAAATGCTTGGATCCTGATGGACGTGTCACCTTTGGGATACGGAGAGATGACACATACTCCGATGGGATGGGACCAGATTAGGTGAGACCCCGGACTCACCCAATTTAGTGCAGTCCTTTTGGTCGGGCCCACCACTTCTGTATCTACGTCGCCCATCCATTTTTCAGATCATTTAAAAATATTATACCAAAAAATTGAAGCAGATGCAATTATTAGGTGGACCATTCCAAAAAAACTTATGGAAATTGACTATAAATGGGCCACAAATGTCTTAGATCAACTTAATATTTGTTTTTTTTTTTTTTCCTTCCCATTTAAGCTTATAGGACCTTACCAAGGCAAATAAACACTAGGAAAACATTAAGGCCTCAATATATTAGGAGCCCAAGTCATCTTAGTTCAAGCCACTCTTTTCCATTGGAACTGGCCGCCATGCAGAATTATCAACCTCCAGCGGGGGGGCAGCATTACTCAGGATTCTTGGGGTTGTATTAGGCACTCTAAATTTAAAATCTTCTCTAATCCAAAAGTATCTATGCATGATATATTTACATAGGTTTGAATTTAATTATTAAATCAACTTTAATATCCCTAATGTAATAAGCTTGTTGAAATATATACTTTGGTGGAAAATGATGAAATTCCAAAGTCTTGGATGAGCCATAAGCATGGGATATCATTTGAGCAACTAACTAATAAATTTTAACTGCTAATTTACATGGACAAGGTAATTTGGACTGTGCATACCATTCTTTTGAAGTAATTTTAGTGATGGAGTTGATAATTTGATTGTTTTGGGATGTCATGAGTAGGCCACATGCCTAATAGTTTAGCAGTTTGGTGACACGCACATTACACATTCGACTTATGGGAGGATTTTAAGATGTAACCATAACTTTTACCTTGGATTTCAAATCATCTTTTAAATTTGTTTCATGTGATATGGTCCACTTGATAATTGGATTTGCTTCATTTCTTAAATAATGCCCTAAAATGATATGAGAAAATGGATGGACGGGGTAGATATAGAATACATATATCAATGAGTCCGGGTCTCACTTAATCCACTACCAATAGTAGATTGCATACATCGATCCTTTATGGCCCTATCATGATGTATGTATTTTGTAATGCCATCCATCAATTTTGCTAGGTCATTTTAGGGCATAAGCCAAAAAAATGAGGCAGATCCAAAATTCGTTTGCACCACATTACTGGGAAAAATGATTATTTGGTTGCTAGCCAAATCGGGTCCATTCAGTACCCAAATCTTGGTGCTGGCTGGTGTTGTGCGCCCCATAATAATGTGTGTGTTTTATAGACTCCCTGGCATGAGCCCAAAAATACCATAGATCTAACGGGTGGACTACACCATAAGAAATGATGGTGATTGAACCCCACCATTAAAAGCTTCCCAAGGCCCACCATAATGTATATTTGTCATCAATTTGTTGATTTGATCACATAGACATGGACGGAGGGAAAACATAAACATCAGCTTGATCCAAAACTCTGGTGCTCTTTAGACATTTTTAACAGTAGGCATTTAATCACCACCATTTCCTATGATGTGGTCCACCTAAGATTTGGATCAATCTTGTTTTTAGATTCATGTCCTAAAATGAGTTGACAAAATAGATTGACAATATGGATAAAATACCTACATCATGGTAGGACCACACAGCTATTCCGCAACCGACCTAGTCGGGCACTACGTACCTACCCAATCGGAAGAAAGAGCAGTCTCCACACGACACGTATCTGCATCAGCTATATAGCTAGTGTGTGGTACACCAACCAATCCACGTTCCCCAGTGGATGAGGATTTTCATGGAGATGGACGCAGATTGCGTCGCTCTGTGGGACCCACTGTGATGTAAGTGTTTTATCCAAGCTGTTTATCGCTTTTCTCGGATCATTTTAAGGTATTTATGTAAAATTGAAGCAAGTCCACAGATCCAGTGGACCACACCGGAGGAAGATGCAGTGATAATGACACCACCATTGAAACCTTTCTAAGGGTCACCGTGATGTTTTTTTTTTTATCATCCAACCTATTAATAAGGTCATGTAAACGTGAATGAAGTGAAAAAACAAATATTAACTTGATTCGAAACTTCTCCAGCTCCCAAGAAGTTTTTAATGGTGGACATTAAATCCCCACTTTGTGGTCCACGTAACTCCCCTACCTTGCTCAGTGTTTAGATCATATTTTAAAATGATCTGAGAAAAGTGATTAACGGCTTGGATAAAATACTTACATCACGGTAGGCCCCATAGAGCCCTGCCCGAATGGATTACCGGGGTAGGACACAATCCGCGTCCCATGGAGACTTGGCCACCACGTGACTCTCTCTGGGCTCACCGTGATGTACCTATTATTTATCCACGCGACTTTACATCTTATTCGGCACACTGGACGTTTCAATGAGAATGCGAATTCTGTCCAACCCCGCCCCTCCTCTCCCGATCACAACAGGTAAGGGCTCTGAGAGGCCACCCTAATGTATGTGTTTTATCCACACTGTCCATTAACCTTGCCATATCATTTTAGTGTATTAGTCCAAAAATGAAGTAGATCTAAAGCTCAAGTATACCACAACAGGTATACTTGAGCTTTCCGTCCACTATTACTAGTGTATTGAAGCTAGGGGTGTTAATGGGCTAGGCTTGGGGCTAAAAAAATCAGAATTTTTAATAAAGCCAGCCTAATGGCCCACTTTGAAACAGTTCAAAATCTAGGCCAAGACTTAACCAGGCCTGGTCATTGTCAGCCCTAATTGAAACCATCTTAAGGCTCTAAGTGTCATACTCACCATGATGATTAAGTGCCATCTAGCCTGTTCATAAGGCCATATAGACCTGGATAAAAGGAAAACACAAATATCAACTAGATCCAAAACTTTTGAAGCTCCCGAGACATTTTAAATGGCAACAGTTTAATCCTTACTGTGTAAGTACACTTGAGCCTTGGATCTGCTTCATTTTTAGGTTTAATCACAAAAACAACGTGGAAATGTTAATGGAGGGTGTGGATAAAACCCGTACATCATGGTGGCCCCTCAAAGCCCTACCCGTTCTGATATGGAGATGAGTGGGGCTAGGACACAATCCACGTTCCCCATTGGATGGGGATTTGCCTGAAGACCGGTCGCCATGTAACTCTTTGGGCTCACCATGATGTATATATTTATCCATGTTGTCCATTTGATTTTTCAGATTATTTTAAACCATAAGCATAAAAATAGGGTAGATTTAAATCTCTAGTGGACTACACCACACAATAAAATAGTGAGGATACGAATGCCCACCATTGAAAACTTCTCAGGACTTACCATAATGTTTATTTTCCATCCAACCTGTTTATAAGCCGCATAGATCTTGAGAATCGTTTATATATAAAGCTATAGTTGTTTCATCTGAAGATGACTGAGGAGGTTGGCGTTGAGACCCACATCAATAACTTCAATAGGGATGTCTGCAAGTTGTTGGATATAGATGAGGTGATGAAGGATGAAAATTAAGCATGTATTCTTTTGAATTCTTTTACAGAATTGTATTGTTCAAAGACTCTTTCTGTACCAGTAAGTCGACCACTATCGTTGAGACCTTACCTCAACTCTTCAGTCGATGGCGATGAGAAAGAAAAGTGATAACATGGGTTCTTCTACATATGCATTGGCTACAAGAGGAGAAATTCTGAGCGAGATAGTGAATCTTCGTGATCGATATCCAAATCCAAGGACAAAGACAGAAAAATTGAAATGTTTAAATTGTAGAATGTCAGGGTACATGAAAAATGAGAAATCATATCAAATAGTTTTTACAAAGAGGCCAATGCTGCAGAATGCAAGGATGATGTAGAGCGGGTCGTGAACAGTTTCATGTCCAAGATGGATCAGAAAAGGCCCGGTCAACGACAGCAGTGATTCGGACCGTTGGACCTTAGATCGGGCGTATCTCGCAATCCGGAATGAGTTACCCAACGTAAAATATATGATTTTGAGGTAGAACGAGCTACTTTAGCCAACCAACCCTGCTATGCAGGGTTGCGACGCCCGGAATTGCAAAAAACCCCTGGATCGACGGTCATTTCCCTGTTTTAATTTCGTTTTTACTATAAATAGTAAATTTTAGTTTGATTATAACTCTTCATCCGTCGGGCTTTAGGAGTTGCGCCCAATGTGAAAAGAGCTTATAATAATTAGGAGAACAATTTGGCGAAGCCAAATAGGACACTTACTATTTTTGGCCAAAAACCTTGCGCACTAGTAGACATCACGACCGTCTATAAATAGTAAGTTTACTATTTATAGTAAGTCGCGGATTCTAGGAGTTTTAGTTGTAGTTTGTTTCTAATTTATTTCTCATTGCTTATGTCACGCCCTAAACCCAGAAATCTGATTCACAGGAATCCAGATCGCTGAATCCGGTGCCGACAGCCTCCGTAGTACCCCATTCTCGGCTCCTAACGTCCATACGCCAGATTCCAATCCTGGGATCCTACAAGGAGGATTTTTTTTTTAACTCGCAATAACTATAACCACAAGATTACTCATTTCACAAAGACAACACCATCATCACATATTCACTAATATAATCAGTTGAGTACAGTGCTGGAAAGAAATACATAAATAAAAATCAAGTTTCAGAAGACCGTTGTACGCTCCAAGCTCAACAATGCTGCAACCTAACATCACCTGCACGCATCTATCGTGCATAAGCTTATAGGAAACTTAGAGGGTGGTGTAAGTGTGTGCACAAGGTGAGTGCCAAGTAAGTAATATCCGAGTAATCAGAGTAAGAGGGAATACTAACAAGCTCATAAATCATACAATATCAGAAATAAGCAGAAATACTGACAATAGTATGAGTCAATCAATATTAGAATACGCCTTATAAAACATCTATGCAAATGAGGAGTCATAAAGAGCCAAACATCAGATGCTAAGGATGCGATGCAGTACGCAATTTCCTGATGAGTGCACGAATACCGTCAGTCGTATCTAGACCATACAAACGCATAAACATAGTAACCCGGAATGCCATATGCAGTAGATGTAATGCGCTATGCGGTGCGAATGGAATGACCATGCTGGAGTGTGAAGTCGGGATGATAGTACGTAGTATCGCAGGCTATGGGGTCCATCACAAGGGCCTTCTATCCAAACCAGTCTCATACCTAAATTTGGATAGTCAGACTCAATGTGGTAAACTCCTGATCTCAGGCTAATCGCGCGCCCCAACCGAAATCCTTGCCATAACGAAGGCACACAACAATTAGTTGCGCACCACCAGCCCGAGTGGATAGTGAATGAATGAGCATGCAACTCCTACTCAATAAGTCCACATATCAGTACAGTTCATCTCTAGGATCATCACCGGGGTTTAGTACACTCCAAATGGCACTGCCGCTCTCCCAGCCGCACAGTCCAAGTGAGCGTAAGAAACATCACTATCCGCCTGGCCAATAGTCTGCCAATACCTATCCGGCACGTCGATAGCGGACCCATTCCTCGAGCTGGTCAGACACAGCCTAGCAATGCCCCCTACGCTCGGGCGGGTAAGGCCACACCCCCTCCCAATCGACCACGACACAGTGGAGACGCGGCCTCCTGGTATTCGGCACTCGGGCGCTCATGTATCCACTCGGTCTCGACGTTGGGGCGTCTCCTGGCTACGGAGGTTTAGGGATTTTCACCCAGGGACATCTATGGAGCTCGTATGCTAGAACCAAATATTTCCGGTGTCCCCTCTGGCCATCCACGATATGCCTGTGGAGGCTACGACCCTGATGTCGCTAGGGCGTATAAAAATCACAATACAAGATGCATGAGTCATACAATCCAGACATGCATCAATCCTGTGCATACCGTGCGCTCATGTGAAATAACATCCGCCTATCAGGGAGTCTCATAACAACACACTCAATGATATATGCAATGATCAACCACATCTCATAACAAACATGCAGATGATGCGTATGGGCATGTATCATAATGCTATGCTATCACATACTCATAATCAGTATCAATAACCGGCATCAACAATCTGCCTCAATCGGTAATCGGTCAATCGGCCACGACAAGCAGAATCGACAAGCGGCCACGTCAATCGATAATTGGCCACGATCGGTCATCGGCTTCGATCGGCAATCGGTCAATCGACCACGACAAGCAGAGTCGGCAATCAGCCACGTCAATCGATAATCGGCCACGATCGGTAATCGGTCACAATAATCGGCCTCGATCGGTAATCGGTCAATCGGCCATGACAAGCAGAGTCGGCAATCAGCCACGTCAATCGGTCTCAACAATCGGCACCAATGCTCAATATCGACAATCAGCACTGATAATCATCACCAACGATCAACATATATAAATAAGGCGGGGTCCATAGATGAACAGCCAATCAACCATAATATGAAGATCGACTCTCGATCGTGATTATATCAAATTCAATAGGATGGAACCATCCGTCTATGGTGAATGGGTTCCACTTATTAGGGTTAACCCACTAAGAGAATGATGAGAATGAATCTAACAAAGCCTAAGGGAAAGGTCACAATGTGGATATCCAACTATCATTGCCCATCAACATGGCCATTTAACCAACATTGCTCCCACGGAGTGGCCCTCATAGGGCCAAACATATAGTGGGCCCATGGCCTCACACAATGGCTCAATATACATCGCAATGGGCCTCATACAAGGGTTACATATACATCACTATGGGCCGCATCACAATGGGCCTCAAATACATCACAATGGGCCACGTCTCATGGGCCTGACAATACAAACAGTTGGGCCCCGCTCATGGGCCAAAACACATCATTATGGGCCACACATCATGGGCCTAATACATATCACAATGGGTCTTGCCCTTAGGTCATAAATGCATCACAATGGGCCTTGCCCATGGGCCTCAGATTCAAGTAGGTGGGCCTCATCATATGAGCCTTCAATACAAGGCAGGTGGGCCCTATCACATGGGCCTCAAAATACAAGGCAAGTGGGCCCCGTCACATAAGTCAAAATACAAACAGGTGGGCCCTACACATGAGCCAAAAATACATCATGATAGGTCTCTATTACGGGCCCAATGCACATCACAATGATCCTCAGCGCATGGCCCAGAAATTACATCACGATGGGTTACACAAGTGGATGGCATAGATGAATCACGTAGAACATGGTGGGCCCACACCTAGCTCGTCTGGATGAATGGTGCAAATATATAACACATAGTACAAGGTGGGTCACACATTCCATGGACAGAGTGGATAAAACATACATCATGGTGGTCTCTTGTCCCTAGACGGTGTGGATGAAACCATATATCAAGGCGAACCACACGTCTATCAAATAGTGCGAAAACAACACATCATCAAGGTGGGTCCACCGTTCTCGACAGATGGACGGAGCTGATAAAGTACATAAATCATGGTGGGCCATGGTGGACGGTCTAGATGATCAGATGAATAGTGTGGGGAACACATACACTATACATCAGGGTGGATTTCCACCGTTCAGGTATCCTAGACACTGTGAAAAATACATACACAGGTGAGTTCCACCTTCCTATCCATCTGGACGGTGTGGATAAGACCCATACATCATAGTGGAGTCCACCTAATGGACGGTGTGGATCAAATCCACATATCATATAGATGGACAGTGTGAAGCAGTATAAACATCATGGTATGCGCCACACAGGAGGATTGAAACACATACATCATGCATGCCCCATCGGGGTGGATGCATCACATACACTAGGCCAGGGCCACCATCCAAATCATCTGGACGGTGTGGATGAAGCAGATATATTACGGTGGAGCTTGGTAGCACCTTCCAAATGGTCTGGACGGTGTGGAAGAAACAAATACATCATTAAGGTCCCCACGTGGAACCTATGTACAGCATGGCTGAAACACATATATCAGAGTGGTCCCCACCCCCACACGTGCAGGGTGGGTCCCTCAGAATTTGATGATGTCACACAGCAGCATTAAAGCTGGTGTGAGGTATACCATCCAATTCGTCCAGCAGGTGGGTCCCACATGGGGCCCACCATTCACTTGCATATATACATTACATATATAATATAATATTATATAGTATTTTATTTTATTTCATTGCTTAAAAAGGGTCCAGCGTCCTATCCTTTTGGTCGCTGGACGGACGGTTTGGATTTAGGATGGGTATATCAAGGTGGGGTCCACGTGCTGGATGCACATGACTTCAAGGTGGGCCCCACACCCAATGAGCTACACGTGCTGCTCTACAACATGAAGAAAAAAATTAATAATAATAATAAAATACATATATCGTGACGCGGCCTGTCAGACAGATGGCGTGGATGGAATGGATGGACGGTGTGTGGAAGACACATCAAGGTGGATCTCACCGTCCAGGCCTTTGCACTGGAAGGTGCAGATGAAATACATCATCAAGGTGGGTCATGCACCACGTGTGGCCACCACACACACTGCTGCTGCACGTACGGCAGTTGTACGTCAGGGATCCCACCGCCCTGTGGTGTGGATAAAACACATGCATCGCTGGTGGTTCCCACCAAGTGGATGACGGTGGGGGGTATACGTACATACATCAATGGGTCCCACGTGGGGCCCACCGTAATGCTTACCTGCCATCTAAACCGTTCATAAGGTCACACGGACCCTAAATGCAGAGGAAAACAAATTTGGTATGGATCCAAAACTTCTACAGCACCCGAAAAGGGTTTCAATGGTAAACATTCATTCTCTTGCTGTTAGTGGTGTGGACCGACTTAGTGCCTTGAACAGCAGATTGTTGGGGTATTCCCATGCCTAAAGGGGACCCATCATATGGACGGTGTGGATGCTCCAAACAGCAGGACGCTGCCGCTGCAGCAGGCAGCGTCAGCTTCTTTCCTTTTTTCTTTTTTTTTTTCCAGGGGTTTTTGTCATAGGTGGGGTCCACTTCCTGATGATCTAGCCCGCCAGTTCAATCCTCAGGCTCGTATCAGGCCCAACGAGACCAATATTAGATGTACTTGAGATATAGAAACATCACAGCGATCCGTAACTATTTTGACAGTAAATTCACTGTTTTCACTGGTGTGGCCTACTAGAGATTAGATTGACTTCAAATTTCGGCTCAACGCTTGAAATGATCTAGGAAATGTAATGGATGGCGTGGATTGAATACTTACATCAAGGTAGGGCCTGCACGAGCAGCCCACTCCATATAAAACAAAGCTTTAATATATATCTATATATTTTTTTTTTGCTTGCCAGTAAACCCACTGACGGTTCATATCCCCACAACGTCCAGCGTCTGGGACAGTGGATGTAAGCCTGTTTATCAAAGTGGGTCCCACGCCCGGGGACCACGGTTGGTGGGTCCCACGCTTGGACATGACCCACTTGGCTTGGGTCAATCTGATATTTGTGTTTTCCCAACATCAGAGGGTAGGGCCCACGCGATTTGGTCGACCATGGGTCCATTTGATAGACGGTTGGGACACCTCATACACTCATCATGTGGGCCACCAAATAATCAAAGGAAGGAGAAAGAGAAAGAGGGAGAGAGAACACCCACCTTTGATCTTCTTGGACCTTTTCTTCCCTCGATGTATGCTAGAGATTCAATGGATGTACTTCAACGGTTGAGATCGACTTAGGACGGTGGAGACGGGAGATAGGAAGGCGGGCCACACTTTCTCTCCATGGAAGCCATGGACGTTGGGGGCTTGGATTGCTTGGGAGGATGAGAGAGAGAATGAGAGAGAGAGAGAGAGATGATGGGAGAGAGGAATGGTGAGTGAGTGATGGGTGATGGGGAGAGTTGACTTTAGGGTACTTGGTTATAAGAAAGTTATGGGTTGGTTGTACTTGGAGATGGAGTGGTTGTACTTGACATATGAAGTCATGGATGTGATTGATTGATGTGACACTTCGTAGAGATTCCCTCGATGTTTGCAACGCGCGGCGTTTTCTTCGAACTGAACGTGGGCCCACATCTCCTGGCCTGGGTATCGCCTCGGCGCGCGAGACGCGGCGTTGGAACCACGACGACGGCGCGGTCGCCAAGATACAAGTTTCGGATCGAGCCGCCTTCGGTAGGTAGGACTCGGCTTAAGATCGCGCGCAACGTCGGATACGAGTCGAGAATTGCCAGAATTCGACCGGAAGGACCGCGGGAGTCGACGGAACAATAGAAACTAGGATACGGGCCTTACAGCTTGGTACCCCTATTTAAAGGGTTGTGAACTCATTTTTGATGATCAATTAATCAATTTCGAATTTCTTAGAATTTATTTATATTTTCTGCTTTCTTTCCTCGTGGATTCAAGAAGTCTTTGTGAGGAGTCCAGAGAAGCTCCGTGGATTCGGAGTAGTTATCCTCATCACGTTTATCCCTGTGTCAATTAGTATCAAAGTGAGGATTCCCCTCGGGCCGATGGCAAACAATGAAGGTATTAATCAAAATCCTGTGGACGGTGATACAAGGATTCGTTATCTGTCGGAAAGAATGGAAGCTTTCCACCGGGAGAGTCAGTTGACCATGCAAGGGCTGTAAGTAACCATCGACCATCTTGTGGATGCGCTACTTCCGCCTTGAGCCCTAGGCGGTGCTCCACCACCAGTGGTTGCTGTACGACACAACTCCGATTTTCATAGAGCACTACTAGTGGCAAACCGTAGGGCTACACCAGATGATTCAAGTTCTAGCGACGAGGATCTTAATTAAGGTTTTTTCCCGACACCAATCCATGGAGGCGATCACCTAGATCGTACTGAAAGAGACTATCGAGGTAAGGCTAAACTTCCTAATTTTACTGGTTTATTACGTATAAAAGATTTCCTCGATTGGCTAGCTGAAGTAGAGAGATATTTTGATTATATGGACGTGTCAGATCATAAAATGATAAAATTGGTAGCGTTTAAGTTAAAATCTGGTGCTTCTGCATGGTGGGAACAATTACAACGCTCACGAGCCCGCCAGAATAAGGCGTCCATCTCATCATGGCCACGGATGAGACGCCTTCTTCGATTACGATTTTTTCCTAGTGATTATGAGCAGATATTATTCCAGCAATACCAAAATTGCCGATAAGGAAATCGAACCGTCACAGATTACACTGAAGAATTTCAGCGGTTGGCTACACGAAACGATCTGTTAGAATCGGAGTCATAGAAGGTAGCACGATTTATAGGTGGGTTGTTGAGGGTCAAATATTACATATCAGACCCCATCTATTACCTGGATTTACGAGCACAATATTGTTTAACGCCCGGTTTTAACTGTGTTTGTGATACAGGGTATATTTAAGAGCATGAACGGTGAAAAGTCGCTAAAAAGCGTGGATTTACGCTCAGAATTCACCAAACCAATGGACGGGACCCCAGGAGGCCAAGATCACTTGATCTACATGCCAGAGATCCGAGAGAAAACTGAGAAACTGAAGCTCAAGTGGCCTGAAACACGTTCAAAATGCAAGATCATGGGGTTCCCACCATCCATTCGGCACGAAACTTCATACATGGGATAAGGGACACAAATCAACCGTACACGTAAAATTTCAGCCCTCGGGTATTTGTGGAAGTGGGTCAACGGACAGATCAGCCCATGACTTTCTGATTTAGGGCCCACCTACTGCTTGGATGGGTCTCATCTTCGGTCCCTACGGGTTAATTGATATGTCAAATCGGATGGATGGAGCAGATTTCTCAGAAATGTCACAGTGGACCCCACATTGCAAGATGCATGTGTACCATGGGAAATCCACACGCGCCACACCGGATTTGGAACCGGTCAATACGGGCGCTGACCGCGACGTCTTCTTCTCCTTCTCTGTTTCAAACAGCGGACGCACCGCGTCCGCTGGTTCCTCTCAGTGGGGCCCACTCATCATGCGGTTCGAAGATCCACACCGTCTATCAGGTTTCCAGAGGATACATTATCTGAGCCTAGGTGACGGAAATCAAGAAGTCGTCATCGATCGGTTTTCAACTGTCCGAACAGATAACCAACGGTGCCTTGCAAAATTCTTGTTTTCTGAGAGAAAACTGATGGACGGGTTGGATTTCTCTTCAAAACCCAATCAGGAGGCCCACCAACACCTCAGCGGAAGAATTTCCGCGACTCTGCTACGCACAGAGACTTGCGGACGAGTCTGGTGGGCCACCATCGGGGCCCAGCGGTCAAATCCAGACCGTCCATATGCTCTGGAGGATGGCCACGACCCTGGCTATGATTCCCTTCTAGCCCCATGCAAATGATCGTGTGAATTTCTCATCCAAACGGAAGACGAACGGTGCTATAAAAAGTGTTGAGGACCACACTGAAACAGACTCCAAATCAGCCATTCCCGACCGAATTTTGGGTTAATGCAATGAACGGATTAGATTTCTCCTTTGACATCAGTCCTGGGCCCACCAATCAACGTAGATGCGTAAGATATGTTCTTTACGTAAACAGAGGGTTTCCGACTCTGAGTCGACCTCTCTACGCACTGACCAATGTTGGTAGCTATAAAGAGGAGAGCCGGGGGGAATCATCTACGGCTAGAGGGACGTGGAGGCAGGAACGTGAAGAGAGAAAGAGGAATAATAAAGGTTTTTTTTTTTTTATTTTATTTTATTTTATTTTATTTATTTTCTTATTAATCTTTTTGAGATGTATAGCCTATCCATGTCAGCTAAACCTCTTGGCTAGGGCCAAGAGGTGAAGCTTGTAGTAGGATGGGAGATTTAATGTTATTTTTAATTATGAATTGAATTTGGTATTCGTTTTATTAAGGGAATATTTTTAGTCTTTAATGGTCTGTTGTGACTGAATTACAGTAGATCTGCGGTGGCTTTGAGTATTTCCTTGCCTTTTATGTTTATGACGTCAGGAAGCCCTGTTGTTTACCATCGTCTCCTGGGCATGGTTGGATGTCGGTACCCTTCCTAACCTTCGTAAACATGTTGACTGGTTGGTAATTAGTTTAATTCTGTTGTTTGCTTTGTCTCCTGGGCATAGTTTGGTGATGGAATCCATTCTAATTCATATACCTCTCATCTCTTGAAACTATACCAACATCAGTTCATTTAATTTCCATGATTTGTGATACAGGCATAAGATCTCCCTGATCTCTACAAGTGGATCCTCTGAATCCCTAGTTTCCCTTCTCTGAATTTTCTTCTCAGTTTAGATTAATATTTCATCATTATTCACACTTATTCACTCGGTTTTTATTTCATCTTATTCTAGTTCTAGTTCTACTTAGTTTCAGATAACGTACAGGTTTCAGTCCCTGTGGATTCGACCTCGGTCTTACCGAGTTTATTACTACATCACAACCCTACACTTGGGGAGTGAACATGGGTTATAACCGACAATTCAGGACTGAGTTTAGATGTACCCAGTCGGGACCGTGGATGAAACAGTTTAATTGGCGGGTAGGGAAGAAACACAACTTGCAAGAGTTCCTTCTCGTCCCTATTCTTCAATTCGACCTCCCATGATGGGTCTCACGCAGGATCCAGTGTTGGCAGGAGAAAAAGATCCAGTAGGAGAACGTCATCAACCTCTTATAACCGCAAACCGTGAAATAGGGAGCAGCTCATCCAGACCTCAACGTGCAGCACCCACAATAGTGGGACCAAGTAGAATTCCAAATCCTTATGCTCGGCCAAGGTCGAATAATTGTTATCCGCTGTGGCCAGCCAGGCCACATATCAAACACCTGTCCTCAACGTCCCCCAGCACACTTGACTATAAACGAAGGGGGCACTTAAGATGAGGCCGCAGAAGAAGGTCATGGCTATGATGAACATGAACAAACCACTGAAGAAATAACATGTGGCAATGAAGTGACGAGCAAAGATCGTGACGAATTTCTAGTTGTGAGGCAATTACTGTATACCCATAAAAGGAATTACATCCACAGCGACACAATATATTTCGTACTCGGTGCACTGTCAACGGAAAGGTCTATGATGTGATCATAGATAGTGATAGTAGCGAGAACATCGTCTCCAGAGTGATGGTGGATAAGTTGCGGCTACCAACGACGAAACATCCTTCCCTGTACTCAATTGGCTAGATAAAAAAGGAAAATGAGACTAAGCTAACTGAATAATACACTATCTCATTTTCAATTGGTAAAAATTATAAGGATCAGATACTTTGTGACGTAGTCGACATGGAAGCTTGCCACATGCTTCTCGGTCGACCCTGGCAGTCGGACCGTGATGTGACCCATCGGGGATGAGGCAATGTTTACGTATTTGTCAAGGATAGTCAAAAAATAATCCTTGCCCCTATGGCACCAGAGAACCACCTTGAAGCTTCTAAAGTGGAGGGGAGTTCCCTCTTGACCATTCGGGATTTCATGGAGGAATCCAAGGAAACCGGTGAGGTATATGTCGTAGTGGTGAAGGGCGAAGAAGAGAAACCCTCAAACATCCCTCTAAGTTTAAGACTGTTGCTAAACGAATTCAAAGAAGTCTGGCCTGAGGATTTACCTGATGGATTGCCCCCCATGAGGGACATCCGACATCACATAGACCTCGTCCCTGGGGCTAGCCTGCCCAACCGCCCTCATTATCGGATGAGTCCGAAGGAGTGTGAGGTACTTCAGGGGCAAGTGGAGGAATTGATCCGTAAGGTTCTCTTGAGAGAGAGAGCATGAGCCCATTTGCCGTACCAGCATTATTAACGCCAAAAAAGGATGGAAGTTGGCGCATGTGCATCGACAGCCGGGCAATCAACAAAATTACCATCAAATATCGGTTCCCAATACCACGGTTCGACGACATGCTCGATATGCTAGAAGGGGCCAAGGTGTTCTCTAAGTTAGATCTAAGGAGCAGGTACCATTAGATTCGTATCCAATGGGTGATGAGTGGGAAAACGGCATTCAAGACCAAGGAAGAGTTGTATGAGTGGCTGGTCATGCCATTCGGCCTATCGAACGCACAAGTACTTTTATGTGTTGATGAATCAATTGCTTAAAACCGTTTACTTGCCGATTTGTGGTAGTGTATTTTAATGACATATTGATATATAGCCAGAATGAGACGGAGCATAGGAAACATCTCAGGCAGGTGCTACAGGTCCTACAAATTAACAAGTTGTACCTCAACTTGAAGAAGTGTAGTTTTTTAACTGACAGCCTATTGTTTCTACGATTTGTTGTAACATCCACAGGCATTCGTGTGGACAATGAAAATGTGCAAACTATTAGGGAATGGCTGATCCCGACAAACATTCATGAGGTGAGAAGTTTTCACGGGTTGGCGACTTTCTATCGTCGATTTGTGCGAGATTTTAGCACTATAATCGAGCCTATAACAGATTGCATGAAAAAATAACCATTCCAGTGGATCGATAAGGCTGACAAGAGCTTTCATGAGATCAAGCATCGTTTGTCTACAAAACACCGGTCTTGTGCTTCCTAATTTTGACAAATTATTTGAGGTTGAGTGTGACGCTTCATACGTCGAAATTGGAGGAGTATATATCACGGAAGGCAAGCTGGTAGCCTTCTACAGCGAGAAGCTCAGCAAAGCCCGAAAGAAGTAGCCGACTTATGAGCTTGAGTTGTACGCAGTTATCAGGTGCTGCGACTTTGGCGACATTATCTGATTCGAAGAGAGTTTGTTCTGTATACTGATCATCAAGCATTAATGTTTATTAATAGTCAAACTAACGTGACTTGTGTGCATGCTAGATGGGTTACGTTTTTACAGGAATTCATGTTCGTTCTGAAGCACAAGTCAGGGCAACAGAACAAGGTGGTTGATGCACTTAGTCGTCGCGCATCACTACTTGTTACGATAAGCAATGAGGTGGTTAGCTTCGACTATCTAAAGGAGTTATATGCCGCTGAGAGGACTTCAAAGATTCTTGGATGAAGTGCCAAGAAGGTCACCCCAGTGACCTTCACATACAGGATGATTTTTTCTTCAAAGGGAATCGATTGTGCATCCCCCAATTCTCTGAGAGAGCGGATTATTCAGGAGCTACATAGAGGTGACCTCGGTGGACACTTGGGCGAGACAAGATGCGAGCTCTTGTGGAAGCTATATTACTGGCTGCAATTAGTACGTGAGTGGGAAAAGTCGTACAACGTTGCATGTTGTCAGACCTCCAAGGGGCAATCTTAGAATACGGGCCTCTACACCCCGTTACCTGTGTCTGACGGTTCTTGAGAGGATTTATCAATGGATTTCGTGCTTGGTCTCCCACGAACCACAACGCAGTATGGATTCAGTGTTCGTGGTGGTAGATCGTTTCTCCAAGATGACACACTTTATCCCATGCAAGAAGACCCTCGATGCAATACACGTGGCGAATCTATTCTTCAGGGAGGTCGTACGGATACACTGGGTCCCCAAGACTATTACTTCTGATCATGACATAAAGTTCATTAGTCACTTTTGGTGGACTTTGTGGACTCGATTCGATACACGACTTCAATTCAGCATTGCTTACCATCCACAGACTGATGGGCAGACCGAAGTTGTGAATCACACGCTGGGAAACCTCATTTACTGGATTTCAGGAGAAAATCGAAGCAGTGAGATTTGGCCTTGTTTCAAGCAGAGTTTGCATTCAACAACATGTTGAACCGTTCAACAGGGAAATCACCGTTTTAGATTATCTATGGACGAGTGTCTCACCACACGCTCGACTTGGTCTCTCTACCCAAGCACCTAGGCACGAGCATTGCAGCAGAACATATGGCAGACAAGATCATGGGCATCCATGCTGAAATGTCACGCCCCAGACTCGGTAACCGGAATCACAAGGAACCCGATGGCCGGTTCTGGCCGTAAGAGCCTCCATAGTACCCCATTCTCGGCTCCTGAGGCAGGTTCAGATCCTGGATCCTACAAGGAGGATTTTTTTTTTATAATAATATAATCATTTCCAATACAAACATACCCAAGATCACAGTAAGAACATCTGAGAATAACAAGGCACACATCAAAATCCACTATAAATTTTGAACTTTTACAATCATCCATAAGGTCCAAAAGGACATACATGAGATAAAAGGAAAGAAAAGAGAAAAAGGTCAGAACAACACTGGAGTCCTCAAATGTTTAGCTCTACTCCATGCTCTACAGCTATGTCGCCTGCTTAGGATATCCTGCACGTATCAATTATGCATAAGCTTATAGAAGCTTAGAGGTGGTATAGGTATAGGTGTGTGATAATGGTGCACAGAAGAGAGTAGGAGAGTAGGAGATACAAGGAGAGAAGCATGATCAATGAGGATATCACTAGCCTTACCCAGGCTTATCATGAATAAGATGTAATGAGTACTGGGTGGTGGTACCATGCCAAGGCAATGCATGAAGGGGCTTGTACAACCAATACTAATGCAATGCAAGTAATGTCAGTGCTCATATCCAAACCATAAGTCATGTACATTTCCGATCATAAGGAAATCACTGGGGTCCATTACACTGCTGAATGACTGCCGCTTTACAAACCCCGCGTAGTTAAACGAGCGTAAGAGACCTCACTACCCGCCTGTGGACAACTAATCACTAACAAGGCCTGAAGGTAGCGGACCCATTTACAAGCTGGTCAGACTCAACCTAACAATGCCTCCTCACATCAGGCAGGTAAGGTCACACCCCTATCCAACTGACTACACGACAGTGGGAGTCGCGACCTAATAGTATAAGGCCCTCATGCGCTCATATATTCCACCCAGTCACGGCATTGGAGTAGATCCTTGATACCATGGAAGTTTTGAGAAAATTTCACCCATGGGCATCCTATGCACCCGGTATGCTCAACTAATATTTTCGGTGTTCCACACTACGGCCATCCACGAATACCCCTGTGGAGGTAAGGCCCTGATAAAGTAAGGACGAATATCCATAAGCTATGAAATGCCAGATGCATGAATCACACAATCACCCATGCATCAATCCCAAACATCCATCTCTCGGGGAGATACCAATGTCCTACACAATGACACAACCATGGTCAATCATACCTCAATCAAGCATGCATATGATGCGTATGGGAGTGGGCCATGAAGATAAATAGGGGTGTCAACGAAGTGAAGATGAACTCTCTACCTAACCATAAAGGGTCTAGGTACTTAACCAATTTCTCATAAGGAATACAACCTCTAGTGAGGGCCCATATACCTGGAGTAGCCCATGAGACTAAGGAGAACAATGATATGGGCCTAAATAGATGAAACGAGCTTAGCAAGGATCTATGGTGGGCCTTTAACCACCCATAGAAGCCCATGGGCCTACCTCAGGGTCACCAATGTGGACATCCAACCACAATTGGTCCCCAAGAGGTAGCCCATCTCTAATTGATTACGGATCAAGGCCCAAGGCCCACACAATATTAGAAATAAGAAATGGGCAGCCATTACATACCACATACATTCATGTTGGGCTTCAGAAAGGCGGCCCAGGGCCTATCCAAAACATGGGTCCAAGGGGAACACACATAACCCAGCCCATTTATACCACTATGAGCCCATAGGGGAAAGATTAGGGCCCAATATAAAGGCCACTAATCCCATATATTGTCGTGGCCTAGTGGGCAGCCCATTGCTCAAATCACATGGGCAAATGTCATGCTCTTAGTCAAGTAAGTTGGGCCTACCAACCCGGCCCAAGTATAAAGTTGATTTGGTGGGCAACCAAGGGCCCATATTGTGTAATCCGGCCCACTAATCCAACACAATAGTACGGTAAAAATGGCTCAAGAGTTCAATGGGCCTATCTGGAAAGTTCTAGCCCAATTGGGCCTAAAGAGTTCAACAATTAGCCACATTCATGGACCCAATTAAAATCAACTGTGGTGGGCCTCAACAATGAATTTATTAAGCCCAACATTTAAGTAACTAAAGGTAGATTATTACCTCTAAGATTCTTCACAATGTGGTGGGCCCACTCCTCGAAATCTCAGCCCAAAGGCCAAGCATAAATTATAACATGTTGCTGTCCTAAATTTGGGCACTCCATTGGAGTGGGCCCAGGGCCTCTAAAACTCTGAGGAATTGAGGGC